>JASDQU010502625.1:12180-52128 GCA_032191745.1 Picea mariana | reverse complement strand
AGTGACAAAGTCAAAGAGGATTATTTAAATAATAAAGTGAAGTGACAAAGTCAAGGAGGATTATTTAAATAATAAAGTAAATGGAGAACTTTCTAATTATGGAAAGTAGTTATGAGAAGGTTAACCCTAAAATGAGGAAAGTGGGTTAAGTGGTCAAGTGGCTATTGGATACATGGACAAGTGGAAAAATTGGGCAAAGTTAGACATATGTGACTATGTGGACAAAGTGGCTATGTGGACAAAGTGGGCTAGAAGATGTTTTGAATGAAGCTACTTGGAAAGTATAAATAAGAGGCAAGGGCCTCTTGTGAAAAACATCTCTTGAGCATGTCTTGAAGATCTATTATGAGAGAGAGATTGAATAGAGGATCTCATGGATGCATCAAAGTTTATGTAAGTCCGAGATCTCGACGGCGAAAGTTTTGGAAGTTCATAAACCCTAGTTTTTTAGGCGTATGTGAGATGATAGTATATTAGGGTGCGTACGTATGCGAGCTGACAATGTATTAGGGTGCGTACATGTTGGTAAAGCCATGGAAACTTGAAAATATGAAGATGCAGAGGTTCTAGATTTTGAGATCAAGCTCCTAGAAAGGTCTACAGTGCTCAAATACATCAGATCTATCCATTGGTTCAAAAGGTATGTCTTATTTCTATGAGTAGTTGGATTTTGATGTATACATGATAAATGGTTATGGAGATTTGAGAATTCTCCCCAGAGAGACTAGTGGTTGCATGGGATCTTCTGTATAAGTCAGATCTACAGAAATACAGTGTTGGTATATTTATCATTGATACATCTTGTTGAGGCACAACTTGTATTTCTTGGCATATGTCTAAGGGTTTTGTGGTACATGGTTGAGGAGCATAAGTAAGTTGTGGGAGAGCATAGATATGTTGTGATTGGTTATGGTATAGATTGGACAATGAAAGACAGAAGTGAATGTGACTGAAGGCTACAGAGGATCTGAGTTTTTCATGGAGAGAAAACCCTAATTGCTCAGAAGGAATGTGAAGGTTGTAGTACAAACAGGTCGCGTACATACGCGAGATTTACTACTGGTAGGGCACGTACATATGCATGTTGCACTACTGACAGGTCGCGTACCTATTGAAATATTGGTATCTGTTGATGATTGATTCCTTTTCTCAGTTGGTGCTGAGTTGTGTAAGTTGAGTCTTGCATTATAAAGCTGGTGCTCTTGTGGAGTTGTAACTCTATTCAGTTTTTGTTGATAACCCAAGGATTGTAGTCCATGATAAAAAGAAAAATGTACATACATCTTGTGTTCTTTATGTTTCTTGTGGTGATGAATTATTGATGATATATGTTGTTGATGTATGTTCACATTTAGCTGGTTATAAATGACAACAATAAGTAATGAGTATATGGTGATTGCTAACCAAGAAGTTTTGTGAAGGGCAAGTTTTAAAAAGAGCCCTACATTGATTCAGCCCCCCCTCTCAGTGTAGTTAGTGTGTCCAACAAAAAAGTCAACCGACAAGAGGTCGAAGTGTGGTTGTGAGATGACTGACTAGAGACCGAATGAAGATTGACTGGTAGTCAACTGGTAACCCGAATTGGAGTCGACTATAATAAAATCCCAGGATTTGCGGGATTTGTAGCCAATGATATGCATGGATCTGTAACTATTTTTGGGCGCCAATATTTAGGGTTTTTCTTCTTGTAAATCCTATAAAGAGGTGTGTCGTAAGGCCATAAAGGTTATGTTGACAATGATTTTTGTCAATAGAACTTAGTCGACAAAGCGTTGCCAGACTCCCTCTCGAGTCACACTACTTATGCTAAGTTTTGCTTGTTATCGCTAAAATTGGCACATTGTTCTTACTTGTGCAAAGTCTCGCATGCTCCTGCTAAAATCGATGCAATGCACTTGACGAAATTATCATAACTTTGCTCTTGACTTATCACCCATATTACTTACTTCCCTCACTCTCCGCATTCCTAACTCTTATCATATCTTACACTTACGATTGACGTATTGATACTATGCATTTTGGACACTTATGTAACCCTTATCCTCATCTACGTTACCTTACCCATAACTATGTAATATCAATGCCCTTTTATCAAACATGAACTTTTAATAAAAAGGGAAAATTAAGCTATTTACCTAAATGGTTATATCATATATATATATAAGTGTTTCCTTGTTCAATTCACTTTCCATAACCATTATTTAAATAATGATATTTTGGAGTTTTCACATGCCAAATCAAGAAGAGAATATTATCATGTCTGCCACGTTCATTTCATTCCTTAAAGAGTTGGTTATATTATTTTAATTCCACTTCCTTTACATACGTGCCCTCTCCACAATAAAGAGATAACCTTACCATTAAGGTTTCATTTGATTAATGATTTGGGTGGACTCATTCAAGTCCATATAATATAGATAAGCAATAAAATTTGCAATAGTAAATGGCTGCGGAAATTGGAAAAGGATTATCCAGGGAAGAGAAAGGAAAGCGACTAGTTTTCCAGCATTGGCTGGAGGCTATTCGTTCACGACATCGTTCTGGGCATAACTCGCGTTACTATGAGGAGAGTGATACGTCCCTATTGCTTAACCACCATAAAGGCATGTTTAGGCAGAATTTTCAAAGAGTATGTTGTGAGTGTTGGGAGGACTTCTTCATTTTATTTTTTCATTTCATCTTCAGCAGAGATTTATGAAATCGTCGACAGTAGGTGGTTTTGCAAAGCAGTGAAAGGAATAGGCGAGAATGAGCTTGCTGGCCTTCATGAGGTAAAAGTTTGTTTGTTAGTTGTTGTATTTAGGCTCGATTTTATTTGGCGCTAATTAGTTTCTGTGTACAGGTTTCCTCCTTGTGATTCGTCACCATTGCTCTATTCCACTTCTAGCTCAGCTCCTTCTTCCTTTTTAACACTTAGTCTTCCTATTATACATTTCGTCTAAAAAGGCTTAGAAACTTATATCTGCCCTAGTTCATGCAGAGACTCACAAATTTCAAAGATTTGTGATTTGTGTGAAAGTTCTTTTAATGAAATTCAATTTTTCCTCACTCTATATGTTTCTTTGAATTTTCCTTAAAATCCCTAGTTCTAATTTCTTTATTTATTTCTAAATCTTTGATTTTAGAAAAAATGGTTGGACAAAATCCTAAAAGAAAAAAATAAAATTAAATAAAATTAATTGTAGTTATATTGTAAGCAATCTTGTTCATAAAGTTTATTTACTATTTAATTAGTGTACATCAACTTGGTTTATCTTTTTAAAATTTTATTATCTTTACATCCTAAATTTTAAAAAAGAAAAAGAACAAATTCATAAAAGTTATTATGTTTTACTCATTAAAATTTTTAATGTATATAAACCCTTTTGGATTTTTTTTACTGTTTTGAATTATTATAGTCACATCCTAACTTCTAAAAGAAAGAAAAATGTTATATCAAATTAGTGTTATGTAATAGGTTTTCTTTTGGTTAAATTACTTAAATTTAACATAGTTTTTTTAAAACTTTTCTAGCTTTTTAACTTTAATTTAATTTACTTTTGCTAAAATAAACAAAATATTTCCTTTGTTTTTATTATTTGTCTTTTGTTTATTAATTTTAATTTTTCCAATGGTATAAAACCATATATAGAAATGATTAAATTGTAAATAACATAAAATCTTAAATCAAATAAAAATTAAATATTGTTAAAAGAAAAATTACAGGACAAATGGATCTATGTTTGGACTATAGGTTAGGAGAAAATTAACTTAGAGTTCAATGTGCATTCTTGTTTGGGGATTTAAGCCTAGGGTGACATTCCCGCTTCTTCTCGTTTAGCCCTGCGGGAAGTTGAAAATGTTGATGCTTGAGAGTCACTAGTCTTTTGACGTCAACAAGTTGTTGTAAGGTGATCATAGAATGCACTTTTTCATGTTAATGCATGTGTAAGTGTAGGTTGTTGGTCATGCATATGTAAGTCGATTTGGCTATATGTTGATTGTGTCTTAGGTGTGGACCAAGGTTAGACATGTAATCTTTTATTCTGAATGAATAAGACAAAAAGAGAGAAGAGCACTCAAGGGAATGTTGGTTTTCCCAAAGGGTTTCTAGGGTAAAATCTCGATGTACTGTGTGATTGCTTGTGTCATTTTTTTTCTTGATTAAATTCTTCTTATCTTATACTAGGATTAGTGTGGATGTGTCTTGCATTTCCTGACATGAAGAATGGACAACACCTAGAAATGTCATAGAGGTGAGGTCATTCATGGGACTTGTAGGTTAAATTTTTATTGAAGGCTTCTCAAATATTGCACATCCAATCACATCCTTGCACAAGAAGGGTGTAAAGTTTGAGTGGACATATGATTGCGAAAGGAGTTTTCAAAACTTGAAGTTTTTGTTGGAAAGTGAGCCAATTTTGAGGATTGTTTATCCAAATGAAAACTTTGTCATATGCACAGATGCTTGTAAGGAAGGACTTGAAGGAGTCCTTAAATAGAATGGACATGTGATTTACTACGAGTCAAGGAAGTTAAAGGAACATGAGAGACTCTATGCTATTCACGGTTTAGAGTTAGCAGCCATAGTGCATGCCTTGTGGATGTGGAGGCATTATCTCATGGGGCAAATATTTGAACTGAGAAAAGAACATTGTGGTATGAAATATTTATTTAGTCAGCCAACTTTAAATTCCAAACAAAGCAGGTGGTTGGTGTTCCTCGACGAGTATGACTTTGATATAAAACATATTAGAGGAAAAGAGAACAAGGTGGCTAATGCAGTAAGAAGGAGAGTGCATGCTACAACCATTATCACTTACCAAACATATTTGAGCAATATAATTTAGAGGTTGCTCAATTAGATCAACGCTATGTGGAAATAAAAGAATATTTATAGAAAGGCATGTCACAACAAAAATTAGAAGTTTACGAACTAAGAGAGGATGGAATCCTCATGTATAGGTGTAGAGTTTATGTGTCAAATACTCAGGAGTTGAATTTTTTTTATTGTGAGAGATGCATAAATTTCCTTATGCAGGACACCCTCACTACCAGAAGACAATAACATTTGTAAAAAAGAAACACTTTTGGCCAGGTATGAAAAAGGAGGTTGTTGATTTTATTGCTAGATGCCTTGAATGTCAAAGGGTCAAGGCTGAGCATAGGCATCTAGTTGGTTTACTTCAACCATTTCCCATTCCTAAGTGGAAGTAGGATGTTGTAACCATGGATTTCATAACTAATCTATCCAGATCATCAAAGAAACATGATTATATTATGGTAGTGGTAGATAATCTTAATAAAGATTCACATTTTGTTCTAGTGAAGTCAACTCACAAGGAAACTAATATTGTTGGCATCTATATGCAAGAAACAACTAAGATGCATGGAATACCCAAGACAATTGTGTCTGATAGAGATCCCAATTCCACATCCAATTTTGGAAGGGACTATTCAAAGGAATTGGGACTAGTCTAAACTTTAGTACAACATATTAGCATGCTAGCTTAGATGGACAAACAGAGAGGGTAAATCAGCTGATTGAAGATATTCTAAGAATGTATGTGATGGATAAACCATTAAAATGGGAAGACTACCTTCACTTGGCTGAGTTTGCTTACAACAATGGGTATCTGGCATCTTTAAATATGAGCCCATTTGAGACACTTTATGGTAAAAAGTGCAACACACCAATGAGTTGGGACAACCCAATAGACCACATAGTGGTTGGGTCAAATATTCTACAGGAGATGGAAGAGAAGACATTAAAAATAAAACAAAATTTAAAAGTTGCCCAAGACAGACATAAAATCTTCCCAGATATACAAAGAGTTTAAAGTGGGCCACCATGTGTTTCTAAAATAAAAATAAAAACATAGTTCCTTGAAGTTGGGAAATTGTTCTAAGTTAACCGCATGATATTGTGATCCATTTGAAATCCTAGAGAGGATTGGTCATGTTGCATATATTCTTTATTTTCCTACATCCTTGTGTATTCATAATTTTTTCCATGTGTCATTGCTTAAGAAGTATGCACCTGATGCTAATCATGTCATTGATTGGAATGTGATTCAAGTAGAGCAAGAGGACGACTTCCAAGTTTAACCAGTGCATATATTGGATTGGAAAGTCAAGACACTCTGGAATCATGCAGTAAGACCTGTAAAGGTCCAATGGACCTGGTACGGTCCTAAAGATGCAATCTTGGAACTTGAGGATCACATGCGTGAATATTATCCTTATCTTTTTGAAAATTATTAAAATTTTGTATGTACTATTGTTGGATAGTTTGTTTTCATTGATGTCAACCCTTGGAGAGGACAAAGATTCCCCAGAGTTATGGTCAATATTTATGGTAAGTCAATGGTCATTGATTTAGACTGAAGTGGTTGATGTCAACAGATGTGATGGGTTCATTTGATGGAGTCTACATGAATCCATAGAAGTTTTTGCCATGGAACCCAAAGTTGTTTGAGGAATAATGATAGGGAGGATAGTGTATATGAAGGTAACACACTCACGGATGGATATTCATTATCATGATGTTTCCAATGGCAGGTGGTACATCACATGGTTCCTCACAGTTAGGGAGATATGCCCTCATGAAGTTGGAAGCCCCAAAGAATGGTGAAGAAGCCCCTAATTGGTTACAAGTCATTAATGAAAGGGTAAAGTGGTTGTAACAAGAAACTACTAGAATCCCTCAAGTCAAGGAAATAGGTTACCTAGACAAGTTTGCGACAATTAAATCTGAGGCAGTGAAAGAGTGATAAGTGTGGGAGTTTTAGGATCAAAGAGGAGAGATAGGGTTTTCTGTAAAAACCATAATTTGGTTGACCCATATGGGTCAGACAACTAGTGTCCCACGAGGCACCCTTGTGAGTTTCCTAGTGCATGTCAGGCAAGAACTCACATGACAATAGGCCTTAGTCCCTTGAGGATAATACATAATTGAGGAGAGATTCTTGTGCCAAGTTGTTGATGCCCATGTTGTTCTACTTATCTGTTATTAGATACAACAAGGTGTCTACAGGATTACAAGTATGTCTATGTGCATTTTTTAGGTTATGGTGCATGCTTGAGGCATGTTTGTTATATTGTTGAGGCATTGGGCATATGCCTTGAGATACATCTTGCTACATGGTTGAGTGATATTAGATGTATACCCTTGCATCTGATTTGACATATGACATGGTTGTTATAGTTCAATATTAAATACATATGTTTGCAGTGTTGGTACATGGTTGAGGTATAGACTTGGTATATGGTGGCATATGTATGAGGCACAGTATTTGGTACTTGGTTGAGGCATATTTCTAAGATACTATCACATCTTAGATACTTGGCACATGGTTTGTTGTATGGTATATGCTTGATGCATATATTGGATGCATATCTTGGTACAAGTTTGGCACATGGTGATTGCATGATATGATACAGGTTTGGTACATGGTTGATGCTTGATACATGGTACATGGTTTGGCATATGATTGAGGTATATGGTTGGTTGCATATCATTGATGTTTTGGTACATGGTTGAGACACATATCTTGTGATGGTATGTCGGTGATATTGGTACATGATTGGTACACATTTGAGACATGCTTTGGTGATGTTGGACATCTAGTTGAGAGGTTTTCTTGGTGATTTTGGATCTGGTATCATTGATGTTGAGTATCAGAAATGGTGACAGGTTGATAATGGTATGTCAGTGACAAGTTAACAGGTTGATGATTAGTTACAGATAGGTTAATGTGATAGGTTGACAGTGGCAACTTGATGTGATAGATTGACAGTGTCAGGTTGATGTTACATGTTGACAGTGATAGGTTGTTAGTTACAAGTTGATTGATATATATGTGATAGTATCAGTGGTAATGGCAGTTTGGTATACACTTATATTTCAAGGCGACAGAATGGGGCAAGGAAAGGGGGTTGTAGCCTCCTTCTAGTTGGAGTTGTAAAATAAAGGAGTTAGATCTTCCTTCAGGTTAGATCCTGTAAATTAGGGGGTCATATCATCCTTCTGGTTGGAGCTAGATAACTTAGGGAGTTGGATATTCCTTCAAGTTGGAGCCTGTAAATTAGGGGGGTTGGAGCCTCCTTCTAGTTGTACCAAGTAAATTAAGGAGTTGTAGTTTCTTTCAGGTTGGAGCCTATAAATAGGGGGTTGGAGCCTCCTTTTAGTAATATCTAGAGAATTGGGAAGTTGGTGCTTCCAATGAATGTATTCTTGATATATATATAAGAAAGCATTCTGTGATTTTCTCCCATTTGGGTTTCCATGTAAATTATGGTGTATTGCGTATTTGATGTAATGTTCTTGAATGGTACAACTTATGATTATATGATCATGATATACTGAATAAAATAATAAAGGATATATTGTTGATAAAGTTGAATTTTCTATATTGTGCTTAGAGAAGGTTCTTCATAAGACATTCTAACCACTAGAAGGTAGATCATGGAAAGCACTAAGACTGGAGTGTCAATGTTTAATGGTCAGAAGTATGAAATATGGAGCACAAGGATGAAAGTATTTTTCAGGTACAAGGATTTGAGGTTTGACAATCAGTTGTTACAGGATACACCACTATAAAGAAACTGAAGACTACATCCAAGAAGAAATTGAAAAGAAACAACAAAATAGAAAAGGATTTCATTTTGGAAGGATTATGTGATTCAACTAAAGTCAAAGTGGGATAGTGTTCATCAGCCAAAGAGATTTGGGATAAGCTACATAATATCTATTCCAAGGGATATCATGATTTCAAAGAGCCAAAGCATATTCAAGAATATGAAAGAACATAACAAGAAGAAAGATGTTTTTCATGTCAGATAGATTCAAAAGAAGAAGATTGTGAAGAAGAAATAGTAGATCTTGACACAAAATTAATGAGTGCTTTAGACGAACTAACAAAAAAAAGAAAGAAAAATAAGTCTCTTGAGGAACAATTAGCCAAGAAGGATTCTCAAGAAAGTTCTAAAGAATCTGAGCAGTTCATCATGAATCTAAAATCTCAGTTAGAAGAAGCCATAATGATTTCATAAAATCTCAAGGATTAGTTGAAGGAGAAGCAATGTTTTGAAGCTAAAATAGTATCTCAAAGATAGGAAGTAGAGAAAAGAGAATAAATCTTGACAAGTCATCTTAAGGAAAGATCTGAGGACTTAAACAATCTTAAAGCATCATTGAATCAACAAGAAAGAAGACTTGAAAAAGAAATCATCACCTTGAAGACCCAAATTGAAGAAGAAAAGAGAACAAAAGAAGTCATGAAGATCCAAATGATGAAGAAAGAAGAAGAGGTTGAGAATCTTGAAGAAGAATTTGTCACACTAATAGTTAAATTTGTTAAGCTCATCAAGAATGATGAAGAGAGAGAAAGCTCCACACCATCAGTGAAGAAAGTTGAAGAGAAATGTTACATGTTACTTGTAAAGGAAAATGAAGAGAAGGCTAAGATTTATACAGAAGTCATCAAAGGCTCGATCAAGAAGGAATAATGAAAGATCTGAAAGGAGAACATTCCAAAAATGAAGAAGAATCAAGAAGATGATTTGATAAGAGACAAATATCAAAGAATACCATCCACCTTCAGGTATCAAAGAAGCTTCAATCACTGTGAAGGAAACGACATAAGAGAATATCATGATCAACCAAGGCATGAATTAAGAAGGACTACATCACAAGGAAGATCATTCACCCCCAGGCATGAAAGTTTCTTTTATGGTCATTGTTTTCATTGTACTAACTTTGGAAATAAAGTTGTGGAATGCAGAGAATATGGAAGAAATGTTCAAGCAAGAGATGCTTATGTGGCCCCACACAATATTGAATGTTACAAATGCCACAACTATGGGAACATAACCCATGATTGGAGAAGCATGATAAAGCCCTCCATGAAGAAAAACGCTGATATCATATACAAAAAGGATTGAAGAAGAAAATAAAGGGAAAAAGGAAAAATGAATGAAGAACAGGTACCAGAGATCATGCTCTCAGGATTTGTAGTAGTGCAAGACCATGATGAATATACAAGAAAAGAGGAAGATGTCATAATTCATGAAGAAGATAAAAAGGATGTCATAATTTAGGAATATTACTCTGCATCAGAACGTGTATTTTTTTTAGTCATCTGGCTTGGAGACTCACAATAAATATGAATATTGAACATGGGGAGTCTAAACAACAGCTCTACGGATCAGATAATTATCTTTCAAGAAGTGTGAAGTGTTCGAAGATTTCAGAAAGGAAGGCTCAAAGTGGTTTAATGACAAAAGTGAAGAATGACTTGAGATAGTTAGTTTACTTGAGGAGCATAACACATTCCCATGTAGATATCAAGGCACAACTACGAAGAATATCGGTGGCACACTTTTCAAACAGAGATTCATGATTGTATTTCACACATGTATTCAAGCAGGGATATATTTAGTACATATTGTTACAGACTTGTAGAGGTTGATTTGCAGACAACTTAAGAAGAAATAATATGTTGTGATCGGTTGCAACATATGAGTTAGCTTTGTGACTAGTTGAGTAGCAGAGTCAATGGACAATTTTATGGTAGAGACGAATTCACGAGAGATTTTTCAGGTCTAGAAAGGTATGTCATAGTGGATGAAATCATATTAACAATTGGAATAAGACAAGTGAAATCAATTAGTCACATCAATTAAATCAATGGAAGGCACAACAAAACAAGAAAGAGAAACTGCCAGCAGAAGCCATACCATCAAAAGGAAATTGTTGAAAATTATGGTCATTGATGTCTAAGTAGTAAACTTGACAAGATATGAATATCTGAAGTCAAGTAACTTTGAATTATTATTATATATGTCAGTGGATTACAAGAGGAAGCACCAATGGACAAGAAGCACCGGAAGAGAAGAAAGAAAGAGTATGCAGGAAATCCCATATTGATCTACATGACATCTTGTATAAAATACACGGGGAGATAAATCGAGAGAAGGAGTTACCCTTATGTCAAAGAGGAAGAGAAAGAACAAAAGAAAAAGAGATAAGATCCAAAGTATGAAGAAATAGAAAGATTGTTTAGTGCAGGTATATTGTTAGGGGGAGTCAAATGCATGAATTCATAGAAGGATTGTTCAGAGAAGGTATAATTTCATTGGGAGTCACTCTTGATATCAAAATAGAAAAGGAACATGGAAAGCAACATGGAGAGAAAAATGTGAAGAGAAAGAAAGAAATCATGAAGATAGGGGGACCAAACCAAAGGGAGATACCCTTTTCCATTGATGTCAAAGGGGGAGAAAAAAACACGATGAGAGACACATTGATGAGGATCGATGGTCACAAGGGGAACAAGATTGTTGCCATCAATGTTTGGATTATAAGTGTTGCCATCAATGCCAAAGGGGGAGATTGGTGGACAGTTTGTTGTCATTGATGTCAAACCTTGGAGAGGACATAGACTCCCCAGAGTTATGGCCAATATTGATGGTAATTCAGTTGTCATTAACGTCAACAATAGTGGTTGATGTTAATAGATGTGATGTGTGCATTTGATGAAGTCTACACAAAGACCCGAAAGGTGTGGTTATGGAACACAAATTTGTTTGAGAAATATGGATAGGAAGGATAGTGTAAATGCATGTAACACACTCACACATGGATAGTCCTCGTCATGTCATTTCCAACGATAGGTGGTACATTACGTGGTTCCTCACAGTTATGTAAATATTCCCTCATGAAATTGGAAGCCCCGAAGAATGGTTAAGAAGCCCCTAATTGGTTATAAGTCATTAATGAAAGGGTAAAGTGGTTATAACAAGAAAGTAATAGAAGCCCTAATGTTAAGGAAAGAGGTTACCTAGAAAAATTATATATACACCTCAAGAAGTCTCTCATAAGTAAATTCACACACACATTCTATTGAATATATTCTATGTGAGTAAGTGATCAATTAACAAGTTTGAGACGACAAAATTTGAGGTAGTGATGACTGAGAAGTGTGGGAGTTTCGAGATCATAGAGGAGAGCTAGGATTTTCTGTAAAAACCCTAATTTGGTTGACCACCATGGGTCAAACAACTAGTGTCCCACGAGGCAACCTTGCAGGTTGCTTAATGCCTGTCACGTGAGGCCCTGTGTGACAAGAGGTCTTAGTCCCATGAGGATAAGTAAAAACTGAGGACAGATGCTTATGCCATGTTGTTGATGCTCAGGTTAGTATACTTATCTATTATCTGATACAACAGGGTGTCTACAGGATTATAGGTATGTCTATGTGCATGTTTTAGGTTATGGTGCATACTTGAGGCATGTTTGTTATATTGTGGAGGCATTGGGAATATGAATTGAGATACATCTTGCTACATGGTTGAGTGATGTTAGAGGTATACCCTTGTATCTGGTTTGGCATATGACATGGTTGTTATGGTTCATTATTAGATACATATCATTGTAGTGTTGGTACATGGTTGAGGAATACACTTGGTATACAATGGCATATGTATGAGGCGCATTCTTTGGTACTTGGTTGAGGCATATTGATGAGATATTGACACATCTTGGATACTTGGCACATGGTTTGTTGTATGGTATAATCTTGACGAATATATTGGATGCATATCTTGGTACAGATTTGGCACATGGTGATTGCATGATATGATACAAGTTTGGTACATGGTTGATTCTTGATACATGGTACATGGTTTGGCATAAGCTTGAGGTATATGGTTAGCTGCATATCATTGATGTTTTGGTACATGGTTGAGACACATATCTTGTGATGGTATGTTGGTGATATTGGTACATACTTAGTACACATTTGGAACATGACTAGAGGCATGTTTTGGTGATGTTGGACATCTAGTTGAGAGGTGTTCTTGGTGATATTGGATTTGGTTTCATTGATGTTGAGTATCAACAGTGGTGACAAATTGATAATGGTATGTTAGTGACAGGTTAACATGTTGATGATCAATTACAGACAGGTTAATTTGACAATTTGATGCGATAGGTTGACAATGACAAGATGATATGACAGGTTTACATTGACAGGTTGATGTGACAAGTTGTTAGTGATAGGTTCATTGATATATCAATGATAGTATTAGTAGTAGTGACAGTTTGGTCTACACTTATATTTCAGGGTTGCGGGATGGGGAAAGGAAAGGGGGTTGTATCCTCCTTCTAGTTGGAGCCGGAGAATCAAGGAATTAGAGATTCCTTCAGGTTGGAGCCTGTAAATCAGGGTGTTGTAGCCTCCTTGTAGTTGGAACCAAAGAACTCAGGGAGTTGGACCTTCCTTCAGGTTGGAGCCTCCTTCTAGTTGTAGAAAGTAAATTAGGGAGTTGTAGCTTCCTTCAAGTTGGAGCCTGTAAATAGGGGGTTGGAGCCTCCTTCTAGTAGTAGCTGGAGAATTGAGAAGTTGGTGCTTCCAATGAATGTATTCTTAATATATATAAGAAATCATTCTATGGTTTTCTCCCATTTAGGTTTCCATGTAAATTATGGTGTACTCTATATTTGATGTGATGTTGTTGAATGATATTGCTTATGATTATATGCTCATGATATAATGAATGCAATAATAAATGATATATTGTTCATAAAGTTGAAGTTTATATATTGTGGTTAAAAGTGGTAAAAGTGATAAATGTTGATTCACCCCCCCTCTCAGTATTTCCAACATGTACATGTGTATAAAATGCACCAAGGACAATGCATAAATAAGGGGGAAGGGAATGTAATTTCCATTATCCAAACCCCATTTTAATTGTACATATAAGTTGGGGATCCATTCATATTGATTGTAAACATAAATGTAATTATAGGCTGGTGAGCCGTTGGCACAAGTTTTAGTATTGCGTGCACCTGAGTAGTGTGCGAGGCTTTGTTATCAAGGAAGGGTACACATGATCCATAGTGTTGTGTTCACCTAAGTAAGTGTGTATGGAATTGTGCACCAAGTGAAGGGTGCACACATTCCATAGTGTTGCGCACACCGAGCGAAGGGTGCACACATTCCATAGTGTTGCACACACCAAGCGAAGGGTGTGCACATTCCATAGTGTTGCGCCCACCTGAGTGATTGTGCGAAGATGATCAAGTCCTACATGTATATATATATGTGTATGTGAATGTATTTGAGGTTGAAGAGCCTGTGGGATATGAGGTTGGTGAGCCAAAATGCATAAGGCCAGTGCGCATGAATTGTAAATGTAATTACCTCAAGTTGTTAATATAATCACATCACTGTGTGTGGACTCAATTTAGGAGAAAAGAGACGGGGGGATAAACTCCAAGGAAAAGGGAAAAAGGGGGAGCTTAAGTCAAGGGATTATTTTCTTAATATTTCATAAATTTTAATTTGTGGATATTTATTTATCCTAAGTTCCTGAGGGATGGGAATGAGTCACCATGTGGATAAAAAGTTAGTTCTTATGGTGACAGGTGTCAAAGCCCAGACATGAAGGTGAAAAGTGTCTAGTTATAACCATGCAAATATATTATTGAGCCTAAGTGCATTTTTGGGGGGATACACATTTTGTGATTCCATATTCGCTACCACATGATCTCTAACCAACCATCAATCCTTGTATGCGATATGGGACTGGCGTCATTATCTGTAAGAGTGGTTTTTCCATCTAGTGACCGGGGGGAACTGTGTCAAAGAGGAGGGTTTCCAGACCCATAATCATTTATCTCTAGGGGGGATATTTTATGTGTCAAAGAAGCGGGTTTTCAAGCCTATGAGAATTTCTCTCTAGGTGAGATATTTGTTGTGTTGAAGAAGCGGGTTGTTAGGTCCATGAGAATTTCTCAGTAGGTGAGAGATTTGCTGGAATTGTTCCCTGGTACAGTGGGAATTAGATACAGGGCTCTGAGACTTCCTTTCTAGCATGTTATTGAAGCCTTGGAAGGGAAGTGGGGCAGATGAAGGGATATGTAGTAGAGAAGGGGCACACTTCCTTGGGTGGGACATGCATGTGGGGAATGAGAGATTGTAGGCTAGTTTCAGTAGTAGGCACCTTGGACTGTGAAATTTTACAGATTAACACACTTTAGCTCGTGATAAGGAACCCTTTTTCCCTGTGGAGTTTATGCACCATCTCGTGGGTGACCTATTGCTGAAATATTATGAGTGACATAGTCTATGGTTGGAAGGAACATCTGAGCTACACACACAGTTGGTGACTCTTCATAAACATAAGTGTCTCATATGAGCTTATTCCAATTACTATGTGTTTGTTTTTACTTTATGATATGGGTCATTTCCTTGTAGGGAATTGTATATGAACATTGTGGTTAGTTTTGTTTAATGTTAATACATATGAGTTATGTTACGGTATGTTGTTACATAGGTGAGCATGAAAATTATAAGTGTTTCCTATTAGCTACATGTATGGTTAATTTGTACAACATCTTTTCACATGTGAAGTATGACAGTTGTTACATTTTTTATGTTAGTTAAATTATGTGGTATGGTCATGAGATACCAAGGTAGGGTATAAATCATTGTGTGCGCAGGGAAGCAGTTCATGCACACAAGGTGATAAAATCTAAGTGTAACATCAGATTGAATGCATGCGTAGTAATTTTATGTGTGCAAATTAATCACATGCACAAACATATATAAGTGCTCTGAAGGGTTATGCGCACAATAGATTTTGGTTACTTATTTCGTTGCTATAATTATTTAAAAAGAGGTTTACTCATGGAGTGAGACCCAACTTGGATTTCAGCGCTGTGCCTTAAGGATTGTGTGTAGATATTCTAATACTACTTGTAATAGAGAGTATTGTAAATGGTATCTGCGCACTAATATGTTGAACTAAATTTGTCCAGAAGTGAGTTTGGTCGTTATATATTTGTATAAGAGTGAAAGATTTTGAGGTTTGTGGTGACATGGCCCAACCTGGGTGGTTGGGGACGTTACACTTGGTATGAGGACCATGCATGTAGTATAGAGATCTGGAGCGATCGTATTTTGGATGGAGTCATAGGGTGTGTTGTGAGTAGAAAATGTGAAATGGGTTCTAGGAGTGTGTTCTCATTCTCAATAATTGAGGAGTAGGGATATGCAATGTTGTTCTGGGATCGACAAGTGTTGTTTGTGCCCAGACGATCTAGATTTAGATTATTAGTGGTTCCTAGAGTTTGAGAGGGCCACCTATATAGGATGAGGGGCCAACCTTTGTGTGTTATGACCTGCAGGAGTAGAGAGACAAATGAGGAGGTACAAAGAGAGTAGGTCACTCAGCACAGGTACATAGGAAGTAGGCAAACCCACTAGTGGTGAGGTAGGTGGCCCCACCATGAGCATAGGTACAGAGGGAGTAGGTAGCTCCGCTAGTAGTATAGGCTCAAAGGGAGCCAAATTTTATAATGAGTCAGCCCTCAGGTTCCAGTGGGGAGGAGAGCCCTCCTAAGAATATGCAGAGTAAAGTGGACAAAGAGTATGTATCTCTAGAGGTTGTATAGACTCGGAGGGAGTGTGACTTTAGAGGGAGTTAGTGGATTCATAGGGCGTCTAAATTCAAAGGGAGTTAAGAGACTTAGAGGGAGTCCTAATTCAAAGGGATTTAGGAGACTTAGAGTGAGTCTGACTTCAGAGGGATATAGGAGGTTTAGAGGGAGATTCAATCAATCAGTGGGATTCAAAATTCATGTCTAGATGGGAGAGAGGCATATTCCAATACTGCCAGGAGGGTCTCATGTGTTGATATGGCTAGATAGGAGGCTCAAGAGCATGAGGCTTCTAGGATTAGGGTCTATTCCAGGGAGGGATCATTCCAAACAATAGGATCTGCCAGTGACCAATGATACATCTAGTTAGGAGGATTGGAGAGAAAAAATTACTTTAGTGATAGAGGGGGTGACCAATTTGGAAGATTGGAGAGTAGTTGTGGTAGTGAATCTAGTGTGGGAGATAGAGATACTTCCAGGTGAATGTAGAGTGTGGTGATAATACCTCCCTCGCTAATAGGGAGTGCTTATTTTTGTAGATTTGGGAAGATACTCTCACGTGCCCAATTTGTTGGGCATGTGGGAATTGTCATGGGCACCACACTACACTCTTCATTTGGATAAAACCACCATTGGAATGAAGTTGGGGCTTCATGGGTTTGGTGGTGGGATTTGTGGGTTTGTGTTGGGGCTTCACACCCACAAGAAATTCTAATTTGATGTTGAATTGTGGAGGGGATTCTATGTTGACCTCTAAGGATTGTATATAATGGAGAAAGAATTGTATATAAAGGTCATTGTAACATTTCATAGTGTTGTAGAGTGTGTAGAGAAAGGATGGAGCTAGAATAAGTGATTCTTCACTTGGGCTAGGAGGCTTGGTGATTTCAGCAAAAGGAAATTTTTCATGGTGGCAAATTTGGCCTAGAATAGAGGGAGTTGCAGGGACCGAATTCTACGAAGGTGTCTGTACAAGTTTTTGTACTTGTATGTGGATTGCAGTGGAGTGAATCGCGTATGCACATGGATTGCAGGAAAACAATTCACGTATGTACATAGGTTGTAGTGGGAACAATAACGTATACACGTGTTGTAGTGGATCAGATCACGTATGTACGCGGGTTTTCTATAAGGTGAATCACGTACAAAGTTTTCTAGGAAGGAGTAGGTATGTACAAGATGATACGTGACCTCAGAAATCCGTACAAGTGATTTGGAACAGATTTTGGGCAGAGAAAATTTCCAAGGATATTGTTGAGGTTTGGTTTTCTTATTTGTATGGTTATTTGAGGACAAGGTTGTCCTCAGATTTTGATGACATTGTGTTAGCTGGGAGGGCTAGTTTTTCCCTCATAATTTCTGAAGTTAACAAGGTTATAGAACTGAAATTTGTGTCTCATATGTATATTAATGATTCATCTCAGATCTTTTTGTTTCCCTTGCATACGTTTTCATTCAATAATTTTCAGTGTAAAATTGTTCAATGATAACGGCTAGGGTTTTATTGTTAGCTCACTAGGAAGCAATTTTCAGATCTAAAAATTACTCACATAAGAGTGTATGTGAAAATTCAGATGTAAGGTCTCTATGCATCTTCCATGCCTATGATATCCTATCTCTTCGTTGAATTCTGCTTGGTTTGATTTATGCTCTTTGTTCTGCAAAATGTGCATGCAACAAGATTTGTGAGACTATAATAATTTAAAAAATCCATCAAGTTATGCATCATTATTCTCTTCAAAATGAACCAGAAATATTATTTATGATTTATTGTGAATAATAATGTCCCTTTTTAAATTTCTAAGTGAATACATGGACTCCTTTGTCCATGACTTTTCCCACGATTATTCTCATGCTCAATTCAGAGTCTTGAGAAGAAAGTTGTTGATGGAATGGAAAGGAAAGAAGTATCCATTAAATCAGACAACATAGCTTCGATGATCAACTACCATCTGATTATCCCTTCGGATTTAATCTGATTCGTCAAATCATTTCATTCACACTTAGAAACTTTTCATAAGTTGTCGTGGGTTCATAACCCATTCTCCATTCTTGTTACTTTTTCGTGGCCTATGAAATGCACCCTCACATTCTTCCATATCCATTTTACACCTATACTTAGTCAATTTCTCAGGCTTCATCACCTATACTTGGTCAATTTTACATCTATACTTAACCGATTTTCAACTTCACCGTGGTTTCAGATGATATCATGATTTTCTTAAGACTTCTTCCACCCATCCGTTCAACCAATCGTTTATACTTAGAAAAATATTGACATTTATCGTGCTCTGTGGAATGTTATAGTTCTTCTCTACCATACATTTCACACCCACGAAGTCGTGACACTTAGTCAAATTTTGTGATCTCACCGCACTATGTGATGTCTTGACACTTAGTCAAATTTCGTGTTCTCACCATGCTTCATGATGTCTTGAAACTTAGTAAAATTTTGAAACTTCACCTCTGGTCCATGGGTTCACACTCATTCCTTTTTTTTCTTCACATACTCTCGACCTTCTTTGTCTGACCGATCCATTCCTTTACTTAGTCAATTCTTGAACTCTCACAGTGGGTCTAGAGTTAAGGTTACATAGAACATGAAGGCGCCCCACCACCATTTCCATTGTGCACATGCCACCATGGAAATACATGTCACTCTTCTGCCATGTCATTTGACATGTGGCCTTCATGTAGGGATGACATCACCATACGAAAAAGTTCCCAATTTTTTTCCAATTAACATGGTTAATTTTGGCCCTATAAATGTCGATTCAACCCTTGTACATGAAATTCAACTCTTCCTC
Source organism: Picea mariana (assembly GCA_032191745.1). Taxonomy (NCBI): domain Eukaryota; kingdom Viridiplantae; phylum Streptophyta; class Pinopsida; order Pinales; family Pinaceae; genus Picea; species Picea mariana. The sequence goes on along the minus strand of JASDQU010502625.1, from coordinate 32,895 downwards.
ATTAAATTTCCCATTAATTTCCACTACAGAATTGGGGCTTTTGCCAAATTTCACCATGGGTTCTCTACAATTTCTGAATTTCACTCAATTAACTGTCGAAAATGCCCAATGTGAGATTTAGAATTGGGGATTTTTAACCCTGGTACTAAATTTCTCAAATTCCCCATGAATTATTTCTCAATTTCATCCGGATATTTTTGTCAAACATATCGAAGACATTCTATGAAATTTAATTTTTTGCAACATGTATCTCCAACATTCTACTAGCTGGACCATGCAGGCTCAGTATTAAACCTTGAGCTCTGATACTACAATGTAACGTCCCTAGCCACCCAAGTTGGGCCATGCCACACAAAAACCAAATTCTGTCACAACTAAGTTTTTGAATTTCCTTGAATTTCTACCTCATACTTCTTTGTAATGTACCCAACCACCTCTCTGAGTCTCGTTACCTTTATTTTTAGCTATTATACTATTTAAATAAAATAACATGCTCTGCATATGAATACAATATATGCAATGCAAGTAGTATACCAATTCATGCATAAACATATATATTTAAGCATACCAAATTGTCATAAATGTATATACATTACTCAACAGAATAATACACATAGTAAATAACATGTAAACACATAAAAAGACACTTGTATTTTAATGGTAAATCATCAACTACATGTATACCTCAAACATTCCTCCCATCCATAGAATATGTTTCTCATAAACCCTCACCAGCAGGTTACCCCCAAGCTAAGGCTACAAAAATCTACCAGGGAAGGTTTCCTAAATCATACTAAGGTCTATCCAACACAATAAATCTCATGTTAAGGTTCCACTTATGCAACTAGTCTACAACATCTCATTTCCCACATGCCTATCCCACTCCAGGAAGTGTACCCATTCTCTTCTCAAAATTCTTTCTCCTATCCCACCTCCCTTCTGAGGATTCAAAAACTAGTAAACAATCTTCAACAGTTCTCTCACTAGATGGACTACTCATGGGTTTGAAACCCACATGAAAACCCACCTCATTTAGACACACATGAACATGACAACTCTCTTATTGACTACAAATATTCTAGTTTTCTTATTACCAATAGCTCCCAAAGCTTTCCTCGTACAGGTACGAGAATGGTGATCGTCGCATACCGATGGTGAGAGTAAATTATGGTAGAATGATGGATAATATTCCTCAAACACCCTAATATCCAGCATAAGAATGCATGAAATGAGCATGACAAGTGGTGCAAGAGTAACCACTTTCTCTCTTTTGGAAATTCGTCCCTTTCCAAAGACTTAGGATAAAAACAATAGCATGTCAAAACTTTGGCTTTGACTTCTTAAGGAATATTTTATTATATTTCTTGGATTATCCCCCTATATTAAGCCCCTCTCTTAAGTTCCTTATCCCATTTTCCTCTAGTGGATTTCTATCCCCCCATACTCTTCTTGTATGGTTGGTCTGCATTAGTGATGTATTTTATTAATAATATGAGGGATATGTATTACAATGATAGGCTTGATGGCCTTTCAACATTCTAGCTCTCCTTGTAACCACATAGGCACTTTGGCCTCAAAGAATATTTACAATGGCACTTAGACCTCAAATATCTTGTCTCACCAGCCTATATGCACATCTACAACTTGGGGTTCGGCCTAGGGATATTACATTCCCCTCCCCCTTAATTATGCACTTTCCTCAGTGCATTACGTACACATGTACAAGAAAAAATCTTCAAAAATATTTAAAAATATGTTGGTACTCTTCCCATGTGGCATCTTCATGCTCCCATGTCGCATCCTTAGGAATGTAATAGGTCCAATGGACCTTTAAAATCCCTATTGCTTGATTCCGGGGCAACTTGAATTTTCGATCCAATATGCACACAGGATGAACTCGAAATTCTCCTTCTTGCTCCAACTGAATCACATTCCAATCAATTATATGATTAGCATCAGGAACATACCTTTTAAGAAAAGACACATGGAGTACATTATGAATGCACATGGATGCAGGTAATTCAAGCATGTATGCAACAAGACCAACCCTCTCCTAGATTTCAGTTTTGATTTTTTTGTAGCTTCGAGAGGCATTCTCATTAGAGGTTGAGGTGTCAAGCATGTGGGAATATTTGTTGGCACCTATTTAGCCTTTCGTTTCAATGAAATAGGCCTAGAAATGAGAATAGGACCTCATGGGAAAGTTGATGGGATTTGTGGGCTTGTGTAGGGGTTTCACACCCACAAAGAGGAATAAAATATTCTAATTAATTGTTGAGTTTAGGAAGGACTCCTAAAATCACTCATTGGACTCCTATAAAAGGAGAGGAGGAGATTGTGACATTGCATTGTGACATTATGGAGTTAGCATAAATGATTAAGGGAATTTATGCACCTAGGCAATCTCGCCTATGGTTTTTCTGTTCTTTCTATCTTGTTCTTGGCAAAGAAAAAAGCCACAAGTGTGGAGGAAAAGGGTGCAACTAAAGAGGAGAGAGTCTGTATGTGTGGAGAGGAGGAGTAGCTGAGAAAATAGGTTGCACATGTGGTATATACCACACGTGTGGACTATAAATGTCCATACAATAGACAATAGAGGTTCGTACAGCAAGCTGTACAAATCTATACAACATAACCGCACGTGTGAGATTTTTAGGCCACATGTGTGAGGGTTCTCAGGCCACACATCCAAGTGTCTTGGGTAGGAATAGAAATCTGTACTGCTAACCTCAAAAGTTGTATGACTAACATCAACAAGTGTACAGGTGGCATTAGTTGTAGCAGACTGCAAGAAGAAAATTTCCATGTATTTTTCTAATTTTTCTTTTTGTTGTTGAAGGGAAAGTTTTTCCTCATAATTTTTATGTGTTGGAGGACAAGGTTGTCCTCATATTTGGTGAAATTATATTGGCTAGCAGGGATGGGTTTTTCCCTCGGAATTTATGAATTTTATAAAATTACAAAAAATAAATTGTTTGTCTCGTATGTGTTGATGATTCATCTCCAACCTTGTTGTTTTTGTTGCATATACTTTCAATCAATAATTTTCAATGTAAAATTGTTTAGTGATAACAACTAGGGTTTTACTATTTGCTCACTAGGAAGCAATTTTCAGATCTGAAAATTAGTCACATAGAATTCATGTGAAAATTGACATGGTATTAGAGTTGAAGGTTTGGAGAGAGAGGGAGTCATCCTTTGAGACACAATTGTGCATATTTTTTGTTCTAGGAAGGTCACCATGGAGACTTGGTTGGTGGATAGTGGAGCTTCTCTTCATATCACAGGGTCATAGAAGTCGCTCACCAGTTTGATAGAGGAGAATTCACGATTGCAAGTGGAACTTGGAGGTAATGCCAAGTATGCAGTCAAGGGAGTTAGAACAACTTCATTTCAAATGAAGTATGGAAATTCTCTCAAGATAAGTGAAGTGTTGTATGTACCTGGACTGAAAAAGAACCTACTTTATATCTTTTCCATGGAGGACAAAGGATATGTAGTGGCATTCATTGATGGGTAGGTTATTTCTTGGTGAAAGGGATTAAGTCTTGATTCAACAAAAGTCATTAGGACTCATGATGGCAGTCTCTACAATATAACATGTCAGTCAAATCAGGCCCTAGTGCATGACATTTCTATGTGAACTTTGGCATAGAATATTGGGACACTTACATGACCAGGCTCTGCCAGTATTGAGGAAGATGATTACAGGTTTTCCAGTGTTTGGAACTAAACACCATGGATTATGTAGAGGTTGTGAACTTGGAAAGAATGCCAAGGATTTTTTTCCAAGCAATGACAGTAGGTCCAAGTAGATCCTAGACCTAGTATATTCAGATGTGTGTGGACCAATGTTAGTTCCATATACGAGTGGTTTTCTATATTACGTAACTAAATAAGGTTATTTGAGGAAAAGGTTGTCCTCATATTTTGATGACATTGTGTTGGCTGGGAGGGCTAGTTTTCCCTCAGAATTTCTAAAGTTAACAAGGTTATAGAACTAAATTTTGTGTCTCATTTGTGTATTAATGATTCATCTATGATCTTGTTGTTTCCGTTGCATATGTTTTCAGTCAATAATTTTCAGTGTAAAATTTTTCAATGATAACAGCTAGGGTTTTATTATTAGATCACTAGGAAGCAATTTTCAGATCTGAAAATTACTCACATAAGAGTGTATGTGAAAATTGAAATGTAAGCTCTCTATGCATCTTCCATGCCTATGATCTCCTATATCTCTATTGAATTCTGCTTGGTTCAATTTATGCTCTTCGTTCTACAAAATGTGCATGCAAATAGATTTGTGAGACTATAATAATTTAAAAAATCCAATAGTTTATGCATCATTCTTCTCTTCAAAATGCACCAGAAATATTATTTATGATTTCTTTTGAATATTAATGTCCCTTTTTACATTTATAAGCAAATACATGGACTCCTTTGTCCACGAATTTTCCCACAATTATTCTCATGCTCAATTCTAAGTCTTGAGAAGAAAGTTGTTGATGGAATGGCAAGGAAAGAAGTATCCATTAGCTCGAACAACATAGCTTCGATGTTCAACTATCATCTGATTATCCCTTCAGATTAATCTGATTTGTCAAATCATTTCATTCGTACTTAAAAACGTTTCATAAGTTGTCATGGGTTCATAATCCATTCTCCATTATTGTCACTTTTGTGTGGCCTATGAAATGCACCCTCACATTCTTCCATATCCATTTTACACCTATACTTAGTCAATTTCTCAAGCTTCATCATCTATACTTAGTCAATTTTACACCTATACTTAACTAATTTTCAACTTCACCGTGGGTTCGGATGATATCATGATTTTTTTTAAACTTCTTCCACCTGTTCGTTCAACCAATCCTTTATACTTAGACAAATCTTGATATTTATCATGCTCCGTGGAATGTTATACTTCTTCTCTACCATACATTTCACACCCATGAAGTTGTGACACTTAGTCAAATTTTGTGATCTCACTGCACTCTATGATCTCTTGACACTTAGTCAATTTTTGTGTTCTCACTATGCTTCATGATATCTTGACACTTAGTAAAATTTTGAAACTTCACCATTGGTCCATGGGTTCACACTCATTCCTTTTTTTTATTCACATACTCTCGACCTTCTTTGTCCAACCGACCCATTCCTTTACTTAGTCAATTCTTGAACTCTCACTGTGGGTCTCGATTCAAGGTTACATAGAACAGGAAGGTGCCCCACCACCATTTCCATTGTGCACCTAGCACCATGGAAATACACATCACTCTTATGCCATGTCATTTGACATGTGGCCTCCATGTAGGGATGATGTCACCATAAGAAAAAGTTCCCAAATGTTTTCCAATTTTTCTAAAGTTCCAATTTTTAAAAACACCCAAATTTAAAACTCGTGGCTCAACTGCCATTGTAATTCTGAAACCAAGCTTAATATGGTTAATTCTATCCCTATAAATGTCGTTTCAACCCTTGTACATGAAATTCGACTCTTCCTCATTAAATTTCCCGTGAATTTCCACTGCATAATTGGGGGTTTTGCCAAATTTCACCATGGGTGCTCTGTAATTTCTGAATTTCACTCAATTAACTATCCAAAATGCCCAATGTGAGATTTAGAATTGGGGATTTTTAGCCCTGGTGCTAAATTTCTCAAATTCCAACGAATTCTTTCTCAATTTCATCGGGATACTTTTGTCAAACATATCAGAGACATTCTCTGAAATTTAAATTTCTGCAACTTGTATCTCCAACATTCTGGTAGGTGGACCATGCAGAGCCAATATTGAACCTTGAGATATGATACTATAATGTAACGTCCCTAGCCACCCAAGCTGGTCCACACCACACAAAAACCAACTACTGTCACAACTGAGTTTTTGAATTTCCTTGAATTTCTACCTCATACTTCTTTGTAACATACCCAACCACCTCGTTGAGTCTCGTTACCTCTATTTTTAGCTATGATATTGTTTAAATAACATAGCATGACCTACATATGGATACAATATATGCAATGCAAGTGGTATACCAATTCATGCATAAACATATATATTTAAGCATACAAAATTGTCATAAATGTATATACATTACTCAACAGAATAATACACATAGTAACTAACATGTAAACACATAAAAAGACACTTATATTTTAATGGTAAATCATCAACTACATGTATACCTCAGACATTCCTCCCATCCATAGAATATGTTTCTCATGAACCCTCGGCAACAAGTTACCCCCAAGCTGAGGATATGAAAATCCACCAGGGAAGGTTTCCTAAGTCAGACTAAGGTCTATTCAACATGATAAATCTCATGTTAAGGTTCCACTGCTTCAACTAGCCTAAAACATCTTATTTCCTACACGCATGTCCCACTCTAGGAAGTGTACCCATTCTCTTCTCAAAACTCCTTCTCATGTCCCACTTCCCTTCTGGGGATTCAACAATTGGTAAACAATCTCCAATAATTCTCTCACTAGATGGACTACTCACGGGACTGTCAACCCACATGACTACCCACCCCGTTTAGACACACACGAACCTGACAAATCACTTCTATGACTCCAAATATTCTAGTTTTCTTATTACCAATAGCTCTCAAAGATTTCCCCGTACAGGTAGGACAATGGTGATCGTCGCATGCCGATGGTAAGAGTGAATTATGGTAGAATGATGGAGAAATCAGCATGAGTGGTGCAAGAGTAACCACTTCCTGTCTCTTGGAAATCTGTACTTCTAACCTCAATAGTCATATGACTAACATCAACAAGTGTACAAGTGGCATTAGCTATAGCAGGCTGCAAGCATAATATTTCTGGGTATTTTGCTGAGTTTTCTTTTTGTTGTTGAAGGACAAGGTTGTCCTCAGAATTTTGATGTTTTCGAGGACAAGGTTGTCCTCATATTTGGTGAAATTATATTGGTTGGTAGGGATGGTTTTTTCCCTCAGAATTTATGAATTTTATAAAGTTACAACAAATAATTTTTTTGTCTCATATGTGTTGATGATTCATCTCCAATATTGTTGTTTCTGTTGCATATACTTTCAGGCAATAATTTTCAGTGTAAAATTGTTTAGTGATAACAACTAGGGTTTTACGATTTGTTGACTAGGAAGCAATTTTCAGATCTGAAAATTAGTCACATAGAGTGCATGTGAAAATTGACATGGTATTAGAGTTGAAGGTTTGAAGGAGAGAGAGGGAGTCATCCTTTGAGACACAGTTGTGCATATTTTTTTTCTAGGCAGGTCACTATAGAGACTTGGTTGGTGGATAGTGGAGCTTCTCTTCATATCACAGGGTCACAGAAGTCACTCACTAGTTTGATAGAGGAGAACTCGCAATTGAAAGTGGAACTTGGAGGTAATGCCAAGTATGCAGTTAAGGGAGTTGGAACAACTTCATTTCAAATGAAGTATGGAAATCCTCTCAATATGAGTGAAGTGTTGTATGTACTTGGACTGAAGAAGAACCTACTTTCTATCTTTTCCATGGAGGATAAAGGATATTCAGTGGCATTCGTTGATGGGAAGGTTCTTTCTTGGTGAAAGGGATTGAGTATTGACTCAACAGAAGTCATTAGGACTCGTTATGGCAGTCTCTACAAGATAACATGTGAGTCAACTCAGGCCCTAATGCATGACATTGATAATATATGTGAGCTTTGGCATAGAATATTGGGACATTTACATGACCAGGCTCTGCCAGTATTGAGGAAGATGATTACAGGTCTTCCCGAATTTGGAACTGAACACCATGGATTATGCAGAGGTTGTGCACTTCGAAATAATGCCAATGATGTTTTTTCAAACATTGACAGTAGGTCCAAAGAGATCCTAGACCTAGTATATTCAGATGCATGTAGACCAATGTCAGTTCCATCTACGTGTGGTTGTCTATATTATGTAACCTTTATTGATACAAGTAAATATATGTAACTATACTATAGTTATGTATAGTTACTCAAGAAGGCACCTAGAGCATGATCCTATAGTTACTCAAGTAGGCACCTAGAGCATGATACTATAGGATTGATGGGTATTTGCAGACCTTGGGATTTTCCAAGAGTGATGCATATCCCAACCTATATCTCCTACAAGTTGGTAAGGATCCTCTTATATTGGTATTTTATGTTGATGAATTGTTTATCATAGGAGATGAAAATCTCATTTCCAGGTTCAAAAAGGAATTGGCCTCAAAGTTTGAGATGAAGGATATTGGATTAATGCATTAAGTCTTGGGATTAGAGGTGTGGCAACAACTATATGAGATATTCCCTGGATAGGGGAAGTATGTTGTTGAGATACTGAAGATATCTTAGATGATGGACTATAAGTCCATGAATAAACCTATGACCACCAAATTGAATACATTGGGGGCTTCATATTTAGACTTGGTGGATCCCATGATGTACATGCAGTTGATTGGGTCATTGATGTATCTGGTGAATACCAGAAAATATATATTTTTTGTTGTAAATACCTTGATTCAGTTCATGGTAGATTCGAGGCAAGTGGATTAGGTTGCAGCAAAACATGTGCTCAGGTACCTTCAAGGTATGGTTGGATTTAGTCTGAGATATGTAGGAGATGATGAAGTTAGGCTACATGGATATTCATACTCATATTGGGTCGTTAGTGTGGTTGATAGGAAGAGAAATTATGGTTGTTGCTTCAACATGGGATCATTAGTGGTTTCTTGGTATAGAAGGAAGAAAACTTTTGTCGAACTTATCTCAATAGAGGTAGAGTATATGACAGACAACTTGGTGATTTGTGAGGCTATACAGCTTTGCAATCTTCTTGCAAGATTATTTGGTTAGGAGTTGGAGCCCGCCATGATTCATTGCGAAAATCAGAGTTGTATCAAGATCTTAGACAACCCAATGTTTCATGATAGGTCAAAACACATTGAGATCATATACCACTTGATTAGGGACAAAGTATAGAAGGGAGTAGTGAAGCTTTAACACATTTCCATTAATGAGAAGATTGCATATATTCTCACCATACCCCTAATGATGGAAATGTTTTTCTACTTAGGAGACAAACTAGGAGTGGTGGAGAATACCTCCCTTGCTAAGAGGGAGTGTTTATTTTTTTGTAGCTTTGGGAGGCATTCCCACCAGAGTTCGAGGTGTCAGGCATGTGGGAATCTCTTTTGGAACTAGTTTAGCATTTTATTTCAATGAAATCGACCTAGAAATGAGGCTAGGACCTCATGGGCAAGTTGATTGGATTTGTGGGCTTATGTAGAGGTTTCACACCCACAAAGAGGAATCAAATATTCTAATTAATTATTGAGTTTAGGAAGGGATCCTAAAATCACTCATTGAATTCTATAAAAAGAGAGGAGGAGATTGTGACATCTCATCGTGACATTATGGAGTTAGCATAAGTGAGTAAGCACTTGTTCTAGGAGGATGAAGATTTCAACAAGGGAATTTTTGCACCTAGGAAAACTGGCCTAGTATTTTTCTGGTCTTTCTATATTGTTCTTGGTAGGAAAATAAACCACACATGTGGAGGAAAAGGGTGCAATTAAAGAGGAGAGAGGTCGCACATGTGGATAAGAGGAGCGATTGAGTAAAAGAACCACAAGTGTGGTAAGTGTTGATGAATGCAGCTATGTGAGACAATCTCCATATTACATATCTGTGAGATGTGGATCATTGCAGCTATGTGAGTCTTTCTCTCAGCTTACAAACCTAAGAGAAATCCCCTAAGAAGGGTACGTGGTTCCTGCCTGAGACAGAGCTAGGAACATAGAGATGACCTCCTCCATTTAGAGAGTTGAGAAGAACTCCAAATGATTATCCAGTGGGAAAGACTATCTGTTGAGTTAGACGTGCCTATGGCTAAGCATAAGGTGAACGTGTGAAATCCCAAAGTGTTGGGTTCATCATCATGTGAACAGAATTGAAGATGATGTATTAGCCTCCTCTGAGTAGTAGAGTTGACGAGAAGACTCCAGATGATTCTCTTGTGTGAGGAAGTGGGAAAGAATATCTGTAGAGTGGACGTGCTTGTAGACGAGCACATGTGAACGTGTGAATATCTGGTTATTCTGTGTAATGCAGTGAACCAGAGATATGCCATCCCTATGGATGTTCCCCTAGTGGATGAGCACTAGTGGGTGTATCAGATCCTTTGCTATATATTGTTCAAGAGCCAGACCTACCTGTAACCCTATTTGTAATATAAAGGGTACAGGTCGGCCCCACCTTAATGTGATTAATAATAAATGTTAAAGATAATTAATCTAGTTAATATTAATAATAATAATTATAATTATAATTATAATGTGACTTAGAGATGTTGGCCCCGTTGAGCCAATAAACACTTCTGTTGACAGGTTTAGGTTAGTATAAGTAAAGGTAAAATCCTCATTGTGGAAATACATCTTTCATGTGAGTTTGGAAATTTCAGCAAGGACATTTACTTGGGAAAAGTGTGCACCTCTCTTGGGCACTAGTCTTCTAGGGTTTGAGAGCCCTCTTGTGTGTTAGGTCTTTCTTGGTGGTGAAGTTATTTCTCTTGAAGAATATAGCAAAGGATTTGGCTGGGTTTTCTTCCCTTGTTGAGAAGGGTTTCCCAGGATACTTCTTGTGTTCTTGTGCATGGTGTTTCTTCTTGTGATATTGGTTGCTGCAACATTATTGTCTATAGTTAAGTTAAATGATAAAATGGAATGAACTTCATGCTTAACCTATATTATTGAAAAATCAACAGTAAGGTCCACATGTGCAGACCATGCAGGTCCATATAGCAGATTGTAAAGGTCCATACAACAAGTCATACAGATTTGTACAACAAAACTGCATGTGTGGTATTTTTAGGCCACACATGTGAAGGTTCTCAAGATGCATGTGTGAGGGTTCTCAGGCTGCACATGATAGTGCCTTGGGTAGGTATAACAGTTTGTATCGATAACTCCAATAGTCGTACGACTGACATTATCAATTGTACAAGTGGCAACAACTGTAGAAGACTGCAGGGATAAGATTTCTGGGTATTTTGTTGAGTTTTTTTTTTGTTGATTTTTCTATTGTTGAAGGAAAAATTTGTCCTCAAAATTTTGGTGTTTTGGAGGACAAGGTTGTTTTTCATATTTGGTGAAATTGTATTGGTTGGGAGGGCTAGTTTTTTTCCCTTAGAATTTCTAAATTTGATAAAGTAACAAAAATAAATTGCGTCTCATATATGTTGATGATTCATCTCCAATCTTGTTTTTTTCATTGCGTATACTTTTAGTCAATAATTTTCAGTGTAAAATTTTTCAGTGATAATGGCTAGGGTTTCATTGTTTTCTCACTAGTAAGCAATTTTCAGATCTAAAAATTAGTCACATAGAATGCATGTGAAAATTGGAATTCAAATGGTCCATAGTGTCTTTTTGCAAGCTTTGAATAGTTCCCCAACTTCAAGGAGCTTCTCTTGGCCTTCATTTTCAGAAATACATGGTCACCCATTTTGAACTCTCTATGAGTTCTACCGTTATCTGCATATCTTGTCTGCCTATATTGGGAAGCCTTAATTTTTTTTTTTTATCTTCATCGTCTGGTCTTCCATTTCCTTGAGAAATTCTATCCCAACCACTACTCTATCTACTAGGTTGTCTCAACTCACTTGTGTGTTTCACTTTCTACCATATAATTCTTTGAATGGGCTCATCTTCAAAGATGCTTGATACCCATTATTATAAGCAAACTCAACTAAATGTAAATAGTCTTCCAAATTTGATGGTTTATCCATCACATACATCCTTAGAATGTTTCCAATCACTTGATTGGCCCTCTCTATATTTCCATCATATTCTGGGAGATATATTGTGCTAAAGTTCATATTTGTCCCAAATCCTTTAAATAATCCTTTCTAGAAATTTGATGTGAAATTGGGATCTCTGTCAGAAACCATTGCCTTAGGCACACCATGAAGCCTGAAAATTTCCTTCATATGTATATTTGCAATGTTATCTTCCTTGTGAGTTAGCTTCACTAAAATAAAATGATAAACCTTAGTGAGCTTATCCAACACCATCATGATGGAGTCATATTGCTTCACCATTCTAGGTAGCTTGGTGATAAAATAAATTGTCACCACTTCCAATTTCCACTCAAGAATGGGAAATGGATATATAAAAACAGTTGGCTATCTATGCTTATCCTTTACCTTCTGACATTCAAGACATCTAGCTATATAATCAATCACTTCTTTCTTCATACCTGGACAAAAATATTGGCTCTTAACAACTGCAATAGTTTTATGGTAACCTGGGTGCCCAGCGTAAGGCACATTATGCATCTCTCTTAGAAACATATTCTTAAACTCTTGAGAATTAGGTACATATGATTTTCCTTTGTACATGAAGATTTCATCCTCTCTCGGTTCATAATCTTTAATTTTCTACTACAAATTACCTTATTGTAATTTTTTTGTTGTTTGCACATTATGCTGATCTAATTTTCCAACTTCCATAATTCTATCTATTAAATCAAATTTGCACATGATAATGGTTGTAGCATGCCTCTCATACACCCTTATGTTGAGGGCATTGACCAACTTATTCTATTTTCCTTTGATATGCTTTATCTCAAAGTCATATTCACTGAGGAACTCCAACCATCTACTTTGTCTAGCATTAATAGTTGGTTGTTCAAACAAATATTTTAGACCGTTATGGTATGTCCTCAACTCAAACTGTTTTCCCATGAGATAATGCCTCCACATATTCAAGGCATGCATTATGGCTCCCAATTCTAAATCATAAGTAGCGTAGTGTCTCTCATGCTCTGTAAAATTTCTTGATTCATCGCATATCACATGCCCATTTTGACTAAGGACTCCACCAAGTCCTTCCTTGCATGCATATGTTCATAAAGCAAAATATTCATCAAGGTCATCAATTCTTAAGTTTGGTGAACTTGTTAATAAATTCTTCAAGTGCTGAAAAATACTTTCACAATCAACAATCCATTCAAATCTCACACCCTTCTTTTGCAAAAAAGTGATTGGATGAGCAATCCTTGAAAAAAATTCAATAAATCTTCTATAATATCCTACAAGTCCCATGAAAGATATCACCTCTAAGACATTCTTTGGTGCTTTCCATCCTTCAATGGCTCTTATGTTCTTTAGATCCACAGCTATCCCTTCCTCTAAAATGATATGGCCCAAATAATGTATCTACCTTTGATAGAATGAGCACTTTCTCAATTTTGCATACAGTTGATGATCCCTCAATACTTGTAGCACCATCCTTAAGTGTTGTTCATGCTCTTATTTATACTTAGAGTAGATAATAATGTCATCTAGTAATACAATGACAAACTTGTCCAAGTAATTTATGAAAATACCATTGATCAAACACATAAAGGCATCTGGTGCATTTGACAACCCAAATGGAATCACTGTAAACACATAATGGCTATCTGTTGTTCTAAAAGTAGTCTTGTTGACATCTTCTTCTTTGATTCTCACTTGATGATAGCCTGACCTAAGATCAATCTTGGAGAATATATTTGCATGTTTCAACTGATAAAAAAGATCGTCTATCCTTGGCAAAGGATACTTGTTCTTCACAGTCACCTTATTCAACTTCCTAAATTCAATGCATAGCCTCAAGATACCATATTTCTTCTTAAAAAATAATACTGACCCCAAGGTGACACACTTGGACGTATATACCCCTTTTTCAAAATCTCTTCAAGTTGCATTTGCAATTCCTTCAACTATGGGGTACTCATCCTATAAGGAGTCTTGGATACAGGGGTTGGTCCAGGCATCATATTAATAAAGAAATCAATATCTCTTTTTGGTGGCAACCCTGGTATCTCCGTAAATACATCCTTGAACTCTTTCAAGACTCCATAGTCTTCAATGCTCGTTACTTTATCCTTATGTTCCTCTTTCATATGCATTTCAAATATTTTTCATCCTTTCCTAAAGCTTTTCTTCAGTTGTAAGGATGAAACATCTCTAATAGTCACTGCTCTTGGAATACCTTGAACTGTCCTCAAGTTTCCTTCCCCATCCAAGAAAATAAATGCTTTGTTATAACAATCCAGGACAACATGATTATTGTCCAAACAATCCATACCAATTAGGAAATCATAGGAATCCAAAGGTATGATGTTCAAATCAACCTTTGTACACAGTACATTCATGTTCATTGGGAAATCCTTGACTATCTCATTAATTCTTATTTTATCTCTAGTGGCTAATTGAACCAACTAAAATTTATTAAGCTTGTTTCTTGTCAAGTGGAATATTTCCACCAACTTACGATTTATATAAATATGACTAGCTCCCGAATCAATTAAAATAGAAATAGGTTGATCATTGACCTTACCTTATACTTCAATCATGTGAGATTGAAATTTAGATTACTTATTATCCAGGGTTGCATAAATCCTTGGCATGCTTCTGCCCATATCCTCAAATATATAAGCTTGTTGTACATTGTGAACAATCCTCACCTTTTCATCTCTATGAGGGAAATATTTGTACATGTGATCTCCCTCAAAACCACAACATTTCATAGGTTGTTTCCTTGGTATTTTTCCCAAGGTTTCTGACATTCTAGTCTCATTTTGGGTTGGTTTCCCTTAAGAATTATTTTGGTGGCTTGTTCCTCTTCTTCCTCTTCTCCATCTTACCCTTCTTCTTATCCTCCCAAGCATTGTGGAAGTTTGGTCTTCCTCTATGTTGATCATAGAGGCACTTAGCTCTCCTTATTGCTTCATCTAATGTCTTGGGATCCTCATATTGTATCATGTCACTGAATATTGATGGAATCCCACTTAGAAACCTTTGAGTCTTGACATGTTCATATTTTATGAAGTCAACATACTTCAACAATTCTAAAAATATCCTTTCATACTCATCCATGGTCATACTCCCAAGCTTGAGTTCAAAGAACTCCTTCATCTTTCTATCATAATAACACTTGGTCAAGCATTTCTTCTGAAAATACTCCTTGAATTGCTTCCAAGTGATCTTCTTCTTATCAATGTGTTATACTTGCACAAGTTGGTCCCACCACATTGATTCTTTTACTCTCACCTCTCAAATAGAAATTTTTCCTTCTACTTGTGAGGAATAATTGTGCAACTGAAGGTATTTCCTCATCCCCAACAACCAAGTCTTTGCATCTTCATATTTCTTGTGATCACCAACAAATATAGGAGGTTTAATCTTATTCATTTCTCCTTGTAGTTCATCTTCTCCAGATCTTCTCTTATTCTTCCTAGCAGTAGATATACTTGGATTGATGTATGCATTTCTACTTGAGTGCCTTGGTAAGTAATGATGATGTCTACTAGAACTTATTGATTCTTCCTTTTTGGAATGATATTTATGAATCCTTGACTTGCTTGATTATGTCTCCTTATCCATTTTATTTTCTATTGTATCCAAGCTCTGCAACATCTTGATGTTGAAACCATCTTGTTATTCTTTAACCTTCATAAGCTTCTCACTATCAACCTTATATCTTTGCACATCTCTTTACAGACTCTTTCTAGTCTCCACTAAATTCATGCTCTCCTCTCTGCCTTTTCCATTTCCATTAGATTTTGTCCCTGCAACACCCATGCCCATACCAAACACTCTAACTTTATCTTCATAGTTGTAAGGTCTCGGTGCATCTTCGATGCCTATGATCAATGATCTCTCTATTGAATTTTTCTTGGTTCGAATTATTCTCTTCGTTCAGAAAAATGTGCATCCACCAAGATTTGTGAGACCATAATTATTTAACAAATCCATCACTTTATGCATCATTGTGCTCTTCAAAATGCACCAGAAATATTATTTTTGGTTTCTTGTGAATCTTAATGTCCCTTTTTACATTTTTGAGTGAATACATGGACTCCTCTGTTCACAACTTTTCCGACGACTATTCCCATGCTCAATTATGAGTCTTGAGAAAAAAGTTGTTGATTGCACGACAAGGAAAAAGGTATCCATTAGCTCGAAAAACATAACTTCAACATTCAACTAGAGTCCGATTATTCCTTTGGATTTAATCTCAGTCATCAAATCATTTTATTCATACTTAGAAACTTTTCTTAAGTTGTCGCGGGTTCATAACCCATTCTCCATTCTTATTACTTTTCCACATCCTACGAAAATGCTCCCTCACATTCTCCCATATCCATTTTACACCTATGCTTAGTCAATTTCCCATGCTTCATCACGTCCGTGATAATCCAATACTTAGTCAATTTTCAACTTCACCGTGGGTTTGGATGATGTCATCATTTTTTTTAAACTTCTTCCACCCGTCTGTCCGACCGATCCTTTATGCTTAGAAAAATATCAAGATTTATCATACTCCGTGGAATTTTATACTTCTTCTCATCCATACCCTTCACACTCGCAAAGTCCTGACACTTAGTCAAATTTAGTGATCTCATCGTGCTCTGCGATGTCTTGACACTTTGTCAAATTTCATGTTATCATCGCACTTCGCAATGTCTTGATGCTTATTCAAAATTTTAAACTTCACCACGGGTCTGCGGGTTCACACTCATTCCTTTTTTTTTCTTCACATACTCTTGACCTTCTCCATTCGACTGACCCATTCCTTTACTTAGTCAATTATTGAATCTCTCACCGCGGGTCTAGAGTCAAGGTTATGCAGAACAGGAAGGCACCCCACCATCACTACCACCGTATACTTGCTACCATGGCAGTACATGTCACTCTTCTACCATTCCATATGACACATGTCCAACACATTAGGTTGACATCATTGTACAGAAAAGTACCCAAATGTTTCCATTTTTTCCAAATTTCCAATTTTTAAAAATCCTGAATTCAAAATTCTTGGCTTGACTACCATTGTAGTTCTGAAACCAAGCTTAATACGACCAATTATGGCCTTGTAAATTTTGATTCAATCCTTGTACATGAAATTTGACTCTTCCTCACTGAATGTCCCATGAATTTCCATTGCAAAATAGGGGATTTTTCCTAATTTCACCATGGGCGCTCTGCAATTTCCGAATTTCACTCAATTACATGTCAAAAATACCCAATGTGAGAATTAGAATTGGGGATTTTTAACCCCGATGTTGAATTTCTCAAATTCCCCACGAATTCTTTCCCAATTTCATAAGGATGCTTTTGTCAAACATATCAAAGACATTCTTTGAAATTAAAAAATTTATGCAACTTATATCTCCAACGTTGTGCTAGTTGGCCCATGCAAGCTCATTATTGAACCTTGAGCTCTGATACCACTATGTAATGTCTCCAACCACCTAGGTTGGGCCATGCCACACAAAAACCAACTTCTATCACAACTGTGTTTTCGAATTTCATTGAATTTCTGCCTCATATGGCTTTGTAACATACCCAACCACCTCGTTGAGTCTTGTTACCTCTATTCTTAGCTTTGATATTGTTTAAATAACATAACATAACATGCATATGAATACAATATATGAAATGCAAGCAATATACCAATTCATGCATAAAGATATATGTTTATGCATATAGAATTGTCATAAATGTATATACATTACTCAACAAAATAATACACATAGTAAATAACATATAAACACATAAAAAAACACTTATCTTTTAATGGTAAAGCATCAACTGTGTGCAGAACCTAGACGTTCCTCCTATCCATAACTTTGTTTCTCATAAACTCTCAGCAGTAGGTCACCCTCAAGCTGAGGCTAGAAAACTCCAATAGAGAAGGTATCCTAAATTAGACCAAGGGCTATCCATCATGATAAATCTCATGTTAAGGTGCCAATACTGCAACTAGCCTACAACCTATCATTTCCCACATGTGCGTCCCACCCGAGGAAGTGTACCCCTTCTCTTCTCAACAGTCCTTCGACTGTCCCACTTCCCTTTGGAGGCTTCAACAATAGGCCAAAAAAAAGTCTTATAGCTCTACAACTAATTTCCCAGCATGCCGACAAACAATCTTCAACATTTCTCTCACTAGAGGGACTACTCATAGGCCTGAAAACCCACCCCCTTCAAATGCACACAAGCCTAACAAATCGCTTCTTTGGCTCCAAATATTTTGGTTCTCTTGTTACCAACAACTCCTAAAGCTTTCCTCGTATAGGTACAAGAATGGTGATCACTGGATAATGATGGTAGGGGAAAATGATGACAGAATGATGGAGAAGAGTCCTCAAACACCCTAAGTCTCCATCATAAGAATGCATGAAATCAACAAGACAAATGGTGCAAGAGTAACCACTTTCTCTCTCTTGGAAATTCGTTCCTTTCCAAAGACTTCAGATAAAAACATTAGAATGTCAAAACTTAGGCTTGAACTTCTTAAGGAATATTTTATTATATTCCTTGGCTTAGCCCCCTAGCTTAAGCCCCTCTCTTAAGTCCCTTATCCCCCTATATTCTAGTGGAGTAATAGCCCCCCATACCCTTCTTGTTTGGTTGGTCTGCAACAATGATGTATCTTATTAATAATACGAGTGATACATATTACAATGATAGGCTTGTTATCCTTTTAGCATTTTGTCTCTCTAGCCTTGTAACCACACAAGAACTCTAGCCTCAAAACATATTTACAATGGAACTCCGGCCCAAAATGACCTAGCTCACTATTCTATATGTACATTTACAACTTGGGGTTCGGCCTAGGGATATTACAATCCCATCACATTTATGATTTAGACTACCATTTCAACTCATCCATCCCTCGATAAGATTGTTTCGCTAACTCAACCACCCACAAACGATGAAGTTGGTGCTAAAAGAGACAACAACAAGTGTCAGGATAAGGGGCAGACAAAAAATGGATGGCCGAAATTCACAAAGGGAGAGGAGGTCAAAAAAGGACCAAATGGTTGGTCATTAGACTATGCCTAAAATTTCAAGGTTGGTCATTAGACTATGCCTAAAAATTCAATTTAAGTATAAGGGACAGATTTGAAGCATTAATGATGTGTACTTTATAAAGGTTACAATTCCATGAACCTATGCAAATTTTAGACTTCATGCATGGTTTCTACGCACAAGTTTTCTTGATCCTGATACTAGAATTAATCACATTTTATAGTTTTATTGAGTACGTGAACCAAGGTATATATCAAACTTATGTTTTCTTGGACGATTATATTTTCTATCATGAACTTGACTGCGAAAAAAAATATCCTTTATACTTATTTTAGGTTTGGAGTTATGGAAAATTTAGCGTCTCATGTTACTTGCATAATTTATTTCCAAATTCCAAAACTAATTCAATATACTGTGTTAATTGATAAGGGTCACGTGGTTAAATATAGTTGAATTATTTCCATTATCAATTTGTACAATTCTCTCCACCAACTTTTTCCACGAGAAATTATCTCGATATATATTAGAGATATATATCATTTACATTCACTGTATCCAGTCTAGCATAGCAGCCATTACAAATTTCGTCCCGGAGACCCAGCAGGGGTTGACCTCGAGACCTCTCCTCCCAACACTTGGAGGAAGGTCCTGTCTTTACCAATCGCGCTGGACTCGCGAGACACATTCTCTCCACCAACTTAATATACCATTTCACTAGATTTAATATGACCTTCCAAGTTTAAGATTTTGGTATACAATTTAATATGGTGTATGGTGTTCTAAGTTTAGAATGTAATGCTAGTTAATTTGGAAATTGAAGTTTTGAATTAGAAAATGAGAAATATTAGAAATGGTATACATTCATGGGAGAGTGTTGATGTGAAACAAATTCTATTATTGAAATATTCAATGAATATAGTAGACTATACATATTACATAAATCACAACTATAATTAATAAATACAAAGATAAAGATAATCATGGTTAACATGCATCTATGTTAATGAATCATGTAGGATGAGTCATTTATTATCGAATATTATAAGGTGTTTATTTAATTGATATTATTATTGTTTAATATTATTGATTTTTATTATATTTGATGGGCCTATATATGTCTTTAGTAATGTAAATTATTTTTCTTAAATATTACATGCTCTTACAATGTCAAGGTTACCCATGTTACAAATCTACCTCAATGTTAATGTGAGCATTACTCATGTTACAAATCTCTCTCAAACTAACTATACATCTTAACTCAATAAATTGTTTCAAAATATATTAAATAAAATAGATAAAATTTGATTTCCAAACATAACACTTATGAAAATGAGTTAATGACTAACCAGATTAAATCATAAAAAAGCTTTTCAACTACACCTAAAATTTATGGAATACACAAAGTTATAGAGGCAAAATAACACTTGCCTCCAACATTGTTATTAAAATGATCTAATATAGGAAAAGACAAAATAACACTTACCTCCAACATTGTTATTAAAATGATTTAATATAGGAAAGAGCTTTGTTACTAGAAAAAAAGTTATAGAGGCAAAATAACACTTGCCTCCAATATTGTTATTAAAATGATCTAATATAGGAAAGAGCTTTGTTACTAGAAAAAAATGGTTATAGGAAAGAACTTATTTAATATGGAATGCACAAAGTTTTCCAACATTATTATTAAAATGATCTAATATAAGAAACAGCTTTGCTACTAGAAAAAAAAATAATTATAGGAAAGAACTTATTTAATATGGAATGCACAAAGTTATAGAGACAAAATAACACTTGCCTTTAGCATTGTTATTAAAATGATTTAAAATAGGAAAAAGAGCTTTGTTACTAGAAAAAAAAATATATATATATATA
>JASDQU010502625.1:0-11989 GCA_032191745.1 Picea mariana | reverse complement strand
ATTATAGGAAAGAGCTTATTTAATATGGAATGCACAAAGTTATAAAGACAAAATAGCACTTGCCTCCAGCATTGTTATTAAAATGATTTAATATAGGAAAAAGAGCTATTTAATATGGAATGCACAAAGTTCTCCAACATTACTATTAAAATGATTAAAATGATCTAATATAGGAAAGAGCTTTGCTACTAGAAAAAAAAATAATTATAGGAAATAACTTATTTAATATGGAATGCACAAAGTTATAAAGACAAAATAGCACTTGCCTCCGGCATTGTTATTAAAATGATTTAATATAGGAAAAAGAGCTGTGTTACTAGAATATATATATATATATATATATATATATATATAAGAACTTATTTATCAAAGAAACTCCAAACTATGATAAGTCGTCTTATTGGTTTTATAGTGGAATCCTAATAAATATGCTGATTTCTCTATTTTTAAATTAAAAAAAATCAACATATATACCTTTTCTCTTTAAAGTCTAACCTGTATTAAATGATACAAGGAAGTGGAGAGAACTCTTTGCACTGTAAGGTACAAAAATAATGATGAAGATTTTACTAAGAAACTAAATATTTTTATCAATAATCTAATTTCAATTGAACAACCTAGTTTTGTACCATATAGAAAGTGACAGAAAAATCTTTCAATTATTAAGAGATAGAAAAACCACCAACATCACTTCTCAAAATAGATATAGAAAAAGCTTATGCCACATTAGATGTGATAAATATATTTAAAGTTCAAAGTTATTTTTTTCCTAATAAAAGTAGGCATTATTATTATTTTTTTTCTTAATCTTTAGAGGTCTCAAACAAGAATGCTCACTCTCACTTTTTGTTATACAAGATAAGTGAGGCACTCTACAACATGCTCGGAAGAAATGTGTGTGTCTATATATGTATATAAAGCCAATAAAAAAAAAATGACAAAAAAAATAAACATTTTATATTTTTAATTACCATAATATTCAAAATAAAAATTGTAAATTGTAAATTATTCATTTTACTTATCATATTTAAATTTTAATAAATAAAACAAATATAAATACATCTTTTAAGAAGAGTAAAACTATTAGAAAATACATAATTCAAATAATATAAGAAAAAGGAAAAAATAGCTTGTACTCCTATCAAATCTAATGCTTCAATACAAAATAGATTTATACCAATATTTGTTATTCTAATTACTAAAATACACATACATATTAAAAAAAAAATCTCTAATGTAAAGCGATTCAAATAACAATTTCCAATCAGCGATTTATTCAGCAACATGTAGTAAACGAGATTTGCGAGTGCCGAAGCAAACCACATTACAGCGATCCTTATTTAAACAAATGAAAGTAAATTATATCTAAAAACAAGGAACTTACTTGAAGGAAGTTCATTTTTCTGAAAGGTGCAGAAAAGCCTTTGAAGGCTTCCAAAATTCACTTTCCATTAGCTTATACAATGGAGAGTTCGATTTCCATTCAGAGGATTGAATTTGCTTGTAGCCTTGCCACCACTTCATGAAGCTGCTTCGTTCCACGAAAACATCCGAAGAAATCTTGCGATTATTGATCATCTCTGTCACATAACTTTCAAACTTTTGGTTCCATGCGCCTTTTTTAAGATCTTTCAAAGCCTCTTCTACATGCGCCCAAAAGCACGAATCCCGGGTGAGGAACGGTAGCTCTGTACGAGCTTTCTGATCTCTTGAACTGAGATAAATTTTTCTGCCTTCCAACCATTTCTGAAGGACTTCATGACGTTTGTGTCTTCCATCTGAAATATAGTTGCCGCTGCCCCTACAGGTGCGATAATAATCTGCAATATCCAGAGGCTCTGCAAGTTTTCTATAGACAGTGCCAGCATTTATCCACTTATTTCGGGATTGGAAATCACGTGGCAACTCACGACTCTCACACATTCCAATAATCTCATCCCAAAACTTGTTGAGCTTTGCCCTATGCAAAATAGCATTGGTAGAACTGATATCACTCTCGTCATTTTGGTTCTTGAAAGTGTCATAATATCCGGCACCCTTCTCATGACAAATCATTTTATACCACTCAAGCTCGAACATACCACCTTGTACTCGGATTAGTTCAGTTTCTCTTTTTCTTAGTTGGGCACAATCAATCTGTTCAAAGTTGATATCACCAATTCAAGCACACATTTCAAACATCACTTAGCTTGCCTAAATGAAGAAAAGAAAATAGAAGTGCAGACAAAGACCCTACAATAAAGTCTAATTTCAAAACTAGTATACATGAACTTGTATACTCAATGATACCCTACAATAAAGTCTAATTTCAAAACTAGTATACATGAACTTGTATACTCAATGATAAATAACTAGTATAGCAGTTAAATAGTTGTTGGTGAACGTTGATAAGATGAAATGAATCTTTAAAAGAATATATTAAATTTTATTATTAACAAATAAACGGTTGGGCTTCATTTATCTGGTGTTAATATTTTAATTTCTGTTAATCACTTACGTGGCAATCAGTTAGCTATCAAAGAAATTTTTAAATATGATTAGGTAAATGTAAAAAAGTAAACACATAAACAGATGTCTTTATAATAGCTAGGAAGTTAATGATTGAAATCACAGCCATTTATTTTGTGTGACTATTAAACACTAAACCCCTATTAAATCTGCCAGTTATCAATAAGTATAAACCTTTCAACATAATAACCTCTTATTTTTTAATATACTTTGTTCCTTGCACGCTAGAAAAAGACCCATTTCATTAAATCACAAGCTTGTCGCACCGAGAGAGAAGCGAGATACTTTACCTCCTGGGTGGAAGGAATATTCTCGTTTACCACTCCGGTGGAAGGAATATTTGTGTTTTCCACTCCGCTGGTAGAAATTTTCGGCTATCCAACAACAGTGGAACTGCAACAACATATATGTAAATCAGCACAATATGGGCATTGGGAAATGGATCCTCTCAATATAAAATTATGCTAAATATGTCAAATTTGCGAAAATTTACGAAAGGAGATATGGACAATGGAGAAGTGAGTTCTGAATCTTTAGCAGTTCACATTTATCTGCATTAAATATTTCAGTTTTGTAGATCAGGGGATATGGAGGACATGATCACAAACCCTTCATTGTACGAGATGAAGATAAGGAAAAAAATATTAATGAAAAAAACAATAAATAAGATTTAGATTTCATATCCACGCACATAGCTTCTATATGGGTATACAGGGCAAATAAGGTGGTATAGCCTCATATCTATTATTCATTCATATTATACAAAATATATAATTTAATATTATTATTGATGACACTGATGATGATGAGGATTAACGCTCACTAATAAGACATAATTGGTCTATCGGACCTTAAGAGGGTAAGTGATTACTTGAGATTCTTTAGAATTTAAACATTAAGAGAAGCTTTCCAAGATCACCATACTTTTGTTGAGTTAAGAGGTTAGGAAGGTTGGTAGTGTGACAAATATTTTGAAAATAAAATCTAATATGGGTAGACAATCTAAGAGAAAGTGTTTTCCATTTTCAACCTTCTTAGTGTCACAAAGGTGACACACTCTTCATCCCATGGCGT
Organism: Picea mariana; assembly: GCA_032191745.1. Taxonomy (NCBI): domain Eukaryota; kingdom Viridiplantae; phylum Streptophyta; class Pinopsida; order Pinales; family Pinaceae; genus Picea; species Picea mariana. The sequence goes on along the minus strand of JASDQU010502625.1, from coordinate 8,407 downwards.
TTTAGGAATTGACCAATGCTCAGTTTCAGTATGGAGCTCGTGAGAATTTGTTCTTATCTTAGCAATGCTTATTTTTTTCTTTACACTTGGAAAAACAGATAGATAATTTTGATCTTCTAGATTAGGGTTGATTACATCTTTATAATACCCCCTTTTTTTTCCCCTCTAACTTTTTATCACACCACATTTTTCCCTTAAATTTGATTTGACGATTTTTTTAATAGTATCTTTATTCTACAAAATGGTGTTTTCCATGATTCCCCAATAGTTTAGCCAAGACTGGGCATCTTTATGCCATCCTCGCTTGAGTCGATGGTGGTTATGACTCGATTTTGAAGAAATTTTAGGAAGCCTCTTGTCTTCCATGTTTAACTTGTTCTTATACATTAGGTATCTAGTCATAGCCATGCCCTCAATGGGGGAGAGGCTTGTTTCTAAGAGGAGGATGGGATAGGGCATATTTCTTTTAATTTTGAGATTATAGGTTATAAAATTCTTTTGCATTTGCTCTATCTTTCTCCAGGATTCACAAGAGATACTACAGCCCACAGACTTCACATCCATAAAGAATAGCAGGTGTAACAAGTGTAATACCTTGTTTCCCCCAGTTTGTAAATATAACTATAATGGCCAAGAGACTATGGAAAACTCAATATGTGTGAATGTTTGATTCAATGGATCTTTGTATAAAGGTCAATGAATGTAAATTATGTTATTTACTAGAAAATGGATAAGTGTTGCATGACTGCTGGAAGGGGGTGTACTAAGAAGGACCACGAATGCTGTGAAAAGAGATGGTGAAGGGGACCTGGAATGGTTGTGTTAACCTTCACCAAACTAGTACCTTACTGGATTTAACTGCTCAGGGCCAGAATAGTCCTCTGACCTAGAAATAAATTACAGTCGGGTTGGTAGGTGGGAAGACCTCCTCAAGAATTAATGAGGGGATGGGGTAGAGCACCCATCTATAAGGCTTCCAGACCTGACCACGGGATGGGGATTTGAGGCACATGCAACCTTGTTGAAAGAGACAAGAAAGGAAGGTGTGGTGGGTAGAGAAAGACCTGCGAAGAGTGCAGAGACGAGAGGTTAAGCTCTCGGGTTCATAGAAGAACTAGAACAAAATAAAAAGTGTTTTGGTCGCAGGGAGATGGTTAGCGGAGTGATGATACAAGTCTTCCTTGCTCGATATCATGTAAATTGTTGCCAAGATCCTGTGGGAGGAGGAGACTAACCTCTAACCCTACTGTCACTGAGACGGAAGAAAGGATTTATCCTAGAGCATCATGGTCTAGATCAGGGGTGGCTAGTCATAAATCCATTAGGAGTGACTGAGCCCATGGTTGGGTGGAAATAGGCCCCCCTTTCAGCAGTCGCTTCACATTATCTGGTTCTGATAAGTATTTTCCTTGTTTTATGTGTTGAACTGGAATAATGGACGAAATCTTGGATTTATACATATATGTATTTATAAATGTTTTATGTGTGGAATGTTATGATATGTGTATGCCTCCTTCTCTTTGTAAACTTACACTTTTGACCAATAGTCTGTATGCCCAACTTATCTCTTGAGGCTTCTTGGGACATAAGCTTGTAAGACGATCAAGATAGGAGACATCATGATGACTTGAACCTATCTGTCTAAAGAGGATGCCTCTTCTAGACCCCTTATCATGCGATCAGAATTCTAGACTAAAGTCATTAACCATTTCATGGTAAAATATCAGGACGGATAGGGAAGTGGAAGCCTTAAAAGGGGAGGTCCCTTCATTTGGAAGACAAGCAGACGAGATCTGTTCGAAAGGAACCATATGAAAAATACCCAGGAACCTTGGGATAAGCCTAAGGAAGCTATGTTCCCTTGGCTTCGGGGATTCGGAGGTCCAGGACTTCGGAGTATGACCGACCTTACTATCTTTATACTGGATGAAGGTAACCGAGAAACTTGGTTTCCCGTAAGGTTGATCGGTGTTAGGCAGTTCCCCAGGTGGTTAGGTGGACATGTCTGATCAACTAGACCAGGATCATAAACCCCGAAGGCTGGAGCCACGAAGGACTCAGAACCATAGATCAAGGGATCCTTCGGGTCCCTTCCCAGCGGTCGATATGTCAAGGAGGCATGGCACTAGCCCCTTTTGTTCGTAGATTGGGCACTTTGGGAGATAAGAGGATTTTGCATCGCAACACTCCCGAACAATGAATCCCCGAGGTAACCAGAGCCGTAGAGCTATAGACCTACATGGATGGATATCGACCGTGAGATCTAAGAAGTGTTAGAAGCCTGACAGTCTGGGGGTGACGTGGTGCAGCGATGCCCCAGGGTGACGTGGACCCCATCTGACATGCCACGTGTCACTCAGATTTGTGTGTGGCACATGCCCTATAGAACCATTGGACATGTAACACATGTCATATTGACCCCTCCTACATGTCAGTTCCTGATACGTGTCTTCTTGGCCAACGCGCTTGGAAAAGTGACCGGGACTCCGAGAGTCCGGGGTTCGGGACTCCGGGAGTCCGGGGTTCAGGACTCCAGAGGGTCTGGGAAGTAGCATGGTAGGGAGACCGAAAAAATCCAGAAGTCGGAGCCACGTGATGAGATTCTGGGACTTCGTAAGTTCGAAACTCCAGGCAGTCTCGTGAGTAGATAGTAAATAGGCGTGAAGCGTCGAAGCACCGAACCCCTCCACGGTTGACTAGGGGGAAGGGAGTAAGTCCAGTACTGAGATCGAACAATGGATGGTTTTCCACTGTGGAGGAAGGAACTTGGAGGTAATACGTGTGAGGTGGATCCACGTGGGAGGCATGTGGCCCTCAACCAATAAACTTCCAAAGAACTTCAGAGAGGTATATCCACCAATTCTGGACTCAGTTTTGAGCATGGAGATGATGGCTGGAAAACTCTGGATGAACAGAGTGTACTAGAAACCCCGAATAAAGGATTTGATCACTTAAGGAGAATAAAATTTTGAGGGCACATCCCTAGGAAAGCTACTCAGGGGTCGGGTGTGTTACAAATTGGTATCAAAGCATGGTTACAACATTTGGCCTACTTGGGCTCATGGACGAGTTGCGTAAAAACCATATTTAAATAAATTTAAGGGTGACGCCCTACCTTACCTATTTCCTAAAGAGTTTGTTCAAACCCTTATTGAAGAAAATAATGAAATCTTTCTACTGTGTGTGTGTATTTAAGAAATATGAACCATGTGTCGTTCATGAACTAATAGACTGTTAGCTAACAAAAAGTGTTTTTTCATCACTCAAGCAACCAGTAAACCATGGGGAAACTACAAGCATAAAGGATGGTGATGCGCCATGAGGTGGGGGATGGATCCCACAACAAAGACAAAGAATCTGATGAGAGGAGGGTGGTGGAGACCCCTTCGGATCTGGCTGAAACAGTAAGGAGCCTCATGGCTGAATTACAGAGCTACAAGGCCGACAACGAGAGATTGATAAAAGAGTAAGAAAAAAAAAAACATAAATTAATGCAATCTTGCTGCAAAGTCTATCTGACATACAGAGGCAGTTGTAGCATGGACCCACAACCAATCATGTGGATTGACAACATACGATGAGAAGCCAGAGTCCACCTGAGATACAAAAACATGGTCCCTTTAGTGGCCACACTAGGAGAAGTACCTCGAGGAAGGCCCATCCTAGAGAAAAGGGATACTCATCGGGAGAATCCTCTGGAGAGGAAATGGGCAACTCCGAGGGATCTTCTAGTAGCAAAACTAATTCCCAATCTCAAAAGAAAGGAAAGAAGTGAAAGCATTTTAAAAGCTGTGATCCCAAAGAGTTCAAGAAAGCCATACCACCCTCCTTCGATGGTGAGATTAAAAAAGGGGAAGAGGAAGAATCTTGGATTCTTGTTTTAAAGAAGTACTTAAGAGTCCATGACTTCTTTGAAAACTTGAAGGCTCGAATAGCCATCTTCAACCTAAATGGAAAAGCTTCCATTTGGTGGGAAGATATTAAGAATGTGAAAGGAATCCATGAAGAGGACTTATCATGGAAATGGTTTAAGAAATACTTCAAGAAGAAGTATCTTTAAGAGAAATACCTTGATGGGAAGGCTAAAGAGTTTTATGAACTCGAGCTAGGACAACTCATCATAGAGGAATATGTTAATAAATTCCTTGAGTTGTTGAGGTATGTACCCTACATAAAGGATGAAAAGGTGAAAGTGCAATGATTTATTAATGGGTTACCTTAGAACTACCGGAACAGGATTGAGTTTGACGATCCAAAGACCTTAGAAGACACTATCCAGAAGGCAAGTTACTTTTATGAATAGTTTGGGAGTCAGGTAGAACCTCGCGAGGACTGGAAGAAAAAGATTAGTTTGGGATTCAATAAGAAGGGGTCCAAATCCTCAAGATTTAAGAACTATAGGAAGGACTCTAGGATAATCCTTCCTACTAGAAGTGTATATCAACATAATTTCCCCTCCTAGAGTGGAAATAAACCTTTTGGAGCAACCCCAAGAAAGATTGATAACCCAAAGAAGGAACCCTTAAAATGTTGGGGTTGTGGAGAAGAATATCTACTGAAGGACTGCCCACATAGACAATAGAATAGTAGGAGAGTTTACAATATCCAAGACGCTACAACTATCAATGATGTGGCTAGGAGTATGCCATGGATTTATGCAGCCGTGGATAATAAACAAGCCGACCACCAAGCTTTAGTGGTGGAGATGGAAGGTATGATCGCCAACCATCTAATTTCTATTTTAATTTACCTTGGTTCTAATTTGAGTTATGTGGCCCCTCAGATTATTAATAAGCATAAATTGCAACCAGTTAGGCATGTTAAGCTATGGTCAATACAACTAGCCACTGGCACCAAAATAAAAGTAGCAGAGGTCATACCAGCTTGCCAATTCATTATGGATGGATTTCCCACCCAAGCTACCCTTAACATACTTCCCATAGGATATTATTACCTATCGAATGGTATGGAATGGCTAGCTTCCTATAAAACTAGGTTGGATTGTTACCATAAAACCCTAGAATGTGTAAATGAAGAAGAGAGAAAGATAGCCCTCCAAGGGATTCAAAAGCTTGTCTTAGTGAGACGAATATCAACCCTTCAAATGAAAAAGTATTGCAGAAAGGGATGTCCTCTATATGCAATACATGTGTTGAGATCTATTGAGGATGACAGACCAAACCTAGAGGACCACCCCATATTAAGAGAGTATAGAGATGTGTTTCCAGAAGAGGTACTAGGTCTACCTCCGAGAAGAGACATTGAATTCTCCATAGAGCTTGCACCAGGAGCAGTACTAGTGTCTAGGACACCCTATAGGATGAGTACACCCGAGATAGTTGATCTCAAGCTACAACTAAAGGAAATGATGGATAAAGCTACATCTGGCCCAGTGTGTCTCCATGGGGAGCACTGGTCTTGTTTGTGAAGAAGAAATCACACTCCGACTGTGCATATATTATAGACAACCATAAAGAACAAGTACCCCTTACCAAGAATCGATGAATTGTTCAACCAATTAGGGGGTGCTTCCATTTTCTCAAAGATTGACTTAAGGTTTGGGTATTATCAAGTTCAAATCAAGGATGAAGAGATCCACAAAAAAAACTTCAGGACAAGGTATGGTCACTATAAATATGTGGTGGTACCATTTGGATTAACCAATGCCCCCGCCACTTTTATATGCTTGATGAATAATGTACTCAACAAATTCCTAGAAATATTTGTATTGGTCTTCATTGATGATATCCTAATCTACTCCAAGAACAGGGAGGAGCATGAAGAACATCTTAGACTTGTACTTGAAGTACTAAGAGAGCATCAGCTCTACTCTAAATTTAGCAAGTGTGACTTTTTCCAGAAACAAGTCCATTACTTAGGCCATGCTATTTCTAAAAAAGGAGTGGAAGTAGACCCTAACAAGATCAGGTCTATTATGGAATGGCCTACCCCAAAGGATACTATAGAAGGATACTATAGAAGGTTCATAAAAGGATTCTCCAAGATTGGTTGTCCAATCACACCCTTCAGAAAAAGGGGGTTAAATTCACTTGGACATCGAAATGTGAAGAAAGATTTCAGGCACTGAAATATCTTCTGACCCACGCACCCATGCTGAAGATCACAAACCATGATAATGATTTCCTCGTGTGTACAGATGCCTGCAAGGAAGGACTCGGAGGAGTCCTTCTAAAAGAAGGGCGTGTAGTTTGCTACAAATCCAAAAAATTGAATGAGCATGAAATCAATTATGTGACCCATGATCTAGATTTGGCTTCCATAGTGCATGCTTTAAAAATGTGGAGACATTACCTCCTGGGTAGGAGATTTATACTGATGACAGAACACTATGGGTTGAGACACCTGTTTGATCAACCAAAACTCAATGCTAGACAAGCTAGGTGGATGGATCTCCTTAGTGAGTTTGATTTTGAAATCAAACACATCAAAGGAAAGGAAAACAGGGTGGTCGCTGCCCTTATCAGAAGTATGAAAATGATTCACCTGGCAGTGATGAGCACCTGTGAAACGGATGTTAGGGAAAGAGTTGGGAATTCACAAGAAACGGATGCATTTTTTAAGACCGTGGCATCGTATATAAAAGCAAGAGCCCACGGGGATAAAGTATGAAAGCTACCAGATGTTGGACGAAGGTCTACTGACTTACAGAGACAGATTGTATATTCCAAGTTGTGATGACTTGAAGAGGCTCATAATGGACGAACTGCACAAGAGACCATAAACTAGTCATCCAGGTTATGATAAAATGGTTACAGTCACTAGAAAACAATTCTATCGACCTAGATTGAAAAAGGACATAGTTTATTATTTAGCTAAGTGTCTAGAATGCTAGCAAGTTAAGGCAGAACACTGGCACCTAGCAGGGTTGTTGCAACCTCTACCAATTCCAGAATGGAAATGGGAGACCATCTCCATGTATTTCATCATCGGATTACCAAAATCGGCCAGACATAATGATGCCATCATGGTAGTGGTGGAAAAATTGAGCAAGTTCGCTCACTTCATTCCTGTCAAATCAACTTGCAAGGAAATAGATATTTCCAACATCTTCATGAAGGAGATATTCAAACTCCATGGCATGCCTAGGGATATTGTATCTGACAGAGACACAAAATTCACTTCAAGCTTTTGGAAATCCTTGATGGATGGTTTTGAGACTAAATTGTTGTTTAGCACAGCCTATCACCCTGAAACTGATGGACAGATAGAGAGAGTAAACCAAATATTAGAAGACATGCTAATAATGCATGTAATGCATCAGCCTAAGAAGTGGGAAGACTACCTGCCACTGGTATTATTTTCCTACAACAACTGTATCAAGAGTCACTGAAGATGAGCCCTTTCAAAGCCCTCTTTGGTAGACAGTGAAAAAATCTAGTCAGCTGGAGTAATACAGTGGATAGAATTACAATCGAACTTGACATGCTGAAAGAAATGGAACAACAAGTGATTCAAATAAAGAAAAATCTAAAAGTTTCTCAAGATAGACAGAAAAGTTACACTAACAGAAAGAGAACTCCTAGAGATTTCAAGACAGGAGACCATGTCTATCTCAGAGTTAGGCCCAGGAAGAGTTCCCTGATAATGGGAGCTTGTGCCAAGCTGACACCTCGATATTGTGGACCCTTTGAGGTCTTAGATAGAGTGGGACTTGTAGCCTATAGGTTAAGATTCCCTCCCACAGTAAAGGCACATAATGTTTTCCATGTTTGATTATTGAAGTTATATGTACATGACTCTAATCATATAATTGACTAGTCTGTGATCCAAGTGGAGTCGAAGGGAAAATTCCTGCTAGAACTGCAATGCATACTAGACATGAAGGAAACTGCACTCAGGAACTGAACCATTGCACAGGTCAAGGTGCAGTGGAAACATGGTGGCCCAGATGAGGCTACGTGGGAAATGGAGGATGCCATGAGACAAACATATCCATTTTTGTTCACTTTTGTATATACAGAGCATGTTGATAGGTAGAACATCGAGGACAATGTTCCTTTAAGGGGGAGGGAATTGTAACACCCTGTTTCCCCTAGTTTGTAAATATAACTATAATGGTCAAGAGACTATGGAAAACTCAATATGTGTGAATGTTTGATTCGATGGATCTTTGTATAAAGGTCAATGAATGTAAATTTTGTTATTTACTAGAAAATGGATAAGTGTTGCATGACTGCTGAAAGGGGGGTGTACTAAGAAAGACCACAAATTCTATGTAAATATATGGTGAAGGGGACCTGGAATGGTTTCGTTAGCCTTTACAAAACCAGTACCTTACTGGATTTAATTGCTCAGGACAAGAATAGTCCTCTGACCCAGAAATGAATTACAGTCAGGCTGGTAGGTGGGAAGACCTTCTCAAGAGTTAATGAGGGGATGGGGCAGA
>JASDQU010502624.1:11343-24216 GCA_032191745.1 Picea mariana | reverse complement strand
GGGAAATTTGGATGGGATCCAATGGTCACTGACTCTTCTTCCTTTTTCCTCTGTAAGCTCTTGCTGCGCGCGTTTTCTTCAAGGCTGTTCCTCCTGAGATTTTACTTCCAAATCCCCACGGGGTTTTATCCTTCTTATCCTACTGTCTCTATTGTTTCCATTAATGACAACAACTATCACTGCATTCTATCCACTGAATTTGCCAATAGTATTATGGTGCACCAATGCTCACATAAACATAACACCTCAGTGCATACAACTATTGGACACACAGAAGAATGATAAATTTAAAAAAAAAAACTTATCATACCGATTTTCATTGTTACACCTCACTTTGTGCTTTCAACCTCTCCAACAAGCATCAGTGCTTGCTCTCCTTCCACGATTTCCCTATTTCTAGTGCTCTATATTCAGTTTGTTAACTACATCAATACATTCCACACATTTCCAAATTTTGAAAAATACTACAATTTTTCATTTCTTCTATACGGTACAACCATGCATCATTGGGAGAGAAAACACTAGGTAAATTGTTTATTACCTTTTTATTTTTATTTTCATTGCATTAAAATTTGAAAGTGGATTGAAATTTAGTCTTTTTTAGATTTATTTTTTCACGTAGTGTGTTTAAATGATTCGGATCGCCCCACATGTCGATGCGTCCTATGAAATTACATGAATCCCAACTCGTAGTGCATCCCGTGAATTTACACGAATCTCCTCTCCCAATGCATATAGGATAAATAAACACATTGGTGTCGTTCACAGAACGACATCGTTAAAATGTCAAAAAGTTAACATAGTAGTGCATTTTCTGGAATGCCTCGTAAACAATGTGTTATAAAATATCAATGCACCTGTTAAAAAAAATCTCATTCTCTAAAAAAAATGGAGTGTTGGTGTGTTCTATTAACCAATCACACCACCTAGTTTTACATAACAAAATTTTGACGCAACGATGCGTCAAATCCACAATAACGCATCGGTGTTGTATACTGCAAGGTACTGAGAAAAATATATAATAATTTACCAAAGTGGTTCATCTTATGGGACACCCCTACACCGGTGTTTTCTAAGACAAACACACTGGTAAAAATGCACAAAAAAATAGAAAAATGGAACTCAGGTGCATTCATTTAAAAAAAAACGGATTGGTGTTGTTAATCGAGTGGCATAGGGACAAATATTTAAAAATTTATCATAGCAGTGTGTTTTCTAAAATGCCTTGTTATCGGTGCATTGTTACGAGGAAAATATCTCTATGGCTAGGGGTAAACCACAACAGATGGAAATGAATGCATAAATCAACTCTAATATTAGATACGAATATAAGAAACTATGCTAATGAGACAAGATAAAGATCCTACCTCGTCCAGACGTTCGACGAAGTCTATCATTGAGCACTTGACTCAAAGAAATACACCTGCAACTTGTCCTCAACAACCAAGAAATGCAAGCATATGGTGATAAGATATAAAGTTAGCACATTCAATAGCAAAATCCATCAACATTCATAACAAATACACCCATGGAATAAAAATTCAAATATTTGCAAGATATTAATTGGAAGAGAAAATAGTATTTCTATTAAAATGTAATTAGCAGAAGTGAATGAATTACAAAATTTTGTGTCAGCATGGTTCGGACCGAGAAACTAAGTCCCTTCTAGATGGGCCTCCGCCACTTCAATCCTCCACCAAAGGAATGCTCATATAAGAGAGACAATGAGGTTCTCAATCAAGTAAGGAATATCTTGGGGGATGGACAATGTGTTCAGACATAAAAGTACAAAGGGATGCAGACTCAATATGAAGTGAATAATTTCTTGAGAGTAACTTTGCCAAAGTTGAATTCTTCTCCTCTTTTCCATATCTCAGATATGGCCCGTTTATAGCCTTCAAATGGAACTGAAGGGTCGAGTCAGAACGTTTCTATTATATGGAAGGTCAAGGATCTTGTATCCCATGACGTAACATGGAAACCCGACACTATTTTTTTATTTTGAGCACAAAACCCGATGCACATGGGATGTAGTGGCGCAACCTGCGTGCATGTTGTATAATAGTTAGGGCACATATATGTGGAAAATATTGTTTTTAGCTTTGGGATTTGCAAAAAGGGACTTCAAGTCTGCATAGGGAAATGGAAAAAGGCCTTCTAAGCAACTTTTCATATTGTGAGGCAAATCTTGCTATAACATGCATCATAAAAGACAATGCATTGCTAAAACTTTGTTGGTGCTCCAAGGAACTTAGATTACCGGTGCTTTGCATATAACAAATCACATTGCATGATTTATCAGTCAAAAAATTTACCAAAGTGGTTTGTCTCGTAGAACAAACTGCACTGTGTTGCACGTAACATATTTGAAGTGGCATAGTGAGACATCTTGTTGGATGCCCCATATTCGGCGCATTCGAGAACACAACCCACCTTTATGTATATATCAATGCTTGAATAAAAATGAAGCACTGGTGTATTAGACTTACTACACCTCTTAACAGTGCTTTATTTCGGATATAGCACATTGGACACAATTTGTATTAACTATTGTAGTAGTACTGGTTACTTTTTCACATGTTTTTGCAAACAAAAATTAATTTCAGTTTTTGATAAATAAAAATTAGTTATATATGTGTGTTTTTTATAATTTCAAATTTATTTATCTATATATGTGTGCCTAAAAATAAATTTATGTGAATCAAAGATGAGGATGAAAACAAGTGCAAGACAACCAACAACAATAGTCAAAGGAAAAGCAATTTAATTCACAAACTACATATGCAAACCTCCACAATTGAATTTTGTGGAGGAAAAAACAAAGATCACTCTTTGGTGCCTCTCATAATTTAGTGCATGGAATTGATCCTCTACCACTCCTCGGTGCTCTAGCTCAAATATCCTCCTCCACAGGCCATTTGAATTTCTCCAAGATACCATCCTCTTCATTCCTATAGACATAATATGAACGAACATCAATTCGATTGTAAATTTCATACCTACACCTACTCTTCTTCACCTCGAGGGGGATTATTGAATAACTCTTTGAGTTCGGGGAGGACTTTCATATCCCCAAAGTATATGTAAATGGGGCCCTTGCTGGTGGCACCAAGCACATCAAATTCATTCCCTTCCAAGTCTATCATATTGGCCCCTACTTTGGCATAATTAGGACTACCAAGCTTTATGATATGAGCTTCCTAGTGCCCCTTTGACCTTATCAACAAGAAAGGAACCTTGGTGGATGTCTTAATAATAATACTGCAACAACCTCAAGAATGAACTAAGGCCCATATTGTATATTTAACAGAAGTTAAGAAGCACATTTGGAAAAACAACAGGTGATCCATAAGCTTCATTGACATGCCTTATCGCTAAATATTAAGCATTTTCTTGGCCTTGGTATGCTCTTCCATGAGATCCCCACTTGTGTATTCACTAAGAATCTCACATTTCGTCTTCTTCACAACCATTTGATCGATCACTTTCCCATTCAAAAGGGGCACATGGGAAACAAACTCTCTCTCTCTCTATTGTTGGTTTCCATTGTCCTCCTCTACCGAATCTTCCTCTTCCTCAAACATGGTTAGATTAATGACAATGATCGCTACCCTCTTGATCGTCAACCTAGCCTCCCTCTTGACAAAATCAATCCTCTACCACTCCCTCAGTGATCTATCCCACATCTCCTTCTCCACGGGCCAACCAACTTTCTTTAATATATTTTCCTCTTCATCCTTGTAGCCATAATAAATGGTGTTAATTCACTTGTAAATATCATACCTAGATCCCCTCTTCTTCACCTCGGGGGGATTATGAATATCTCTTTGACACCGGGGAGGAATTTTGTAGCCTCGCTTGAACAATTGGTTGTTGGAATATTGTAACATGCCATCTTCCAGCAACTAATTGTACATGTGGGACTAGGAAATTTCTCTCTAGCATCAAAGAGCTATTTGATAATCCCCCTAAGGTGAAGAAGAGGATGTCTAGGTATCATATTTACAAGCAAATCAACGTCAATTGTTAAGGCTACATGGATGATGAGGACAGTGTCTTGGAGAAAGTTGAGCGGCCTGTGGAGAAGGAGATGAAGGCCAGATCACTGAGGTAGTGGCAGAGGTTCAAGTATATCAAGAGGGAGGACAAGTTTATGATTAAGAGTGGAGAGTTCGTTGCCATTAAGATAGTCATGTTCGAGGAAGAGGAAGAAGTGGAAGAAGAAATGGGAGAGAAGAACAAGGGAAACCAGTAGTAGAGAGAAGAAGAGTTTGTTTCCAATGTTCTCTTTCGATATGAGAAAGAGATCGAGTGCATGGTTGTGGAGAAGAAGAAACATGAGCTTCTTAGTAAATACATGAGTGAGGATCTCACGGAGGAGTAGGTCGAATCCAAGGCAATACTTAATATTTAGCGATATGGCATGCTCATGAAGCTTATGGATCATCAATTATTTTTTCAAATGTGCTTCTTAAGTTCTATTAAATATACAATATGGGCCTTATCTCATTCTTGAGGTTGACAGAGTATTATAATTAAGACACACACTAGGGTTCCTTTCTTCATGATCATTTAAAAGGGGCACTAGGAAGCTTTGATCGTAGAGGTTGGTAGTTCTAATTATGCCAAAGTAGGGGCCAAGATGACGAACTTGGAAGGAAACGAAGATGGTGTGCCTGATGCCACCGACAAGTGATTCAATTATAAATTCTTCGAGGATACATAGTTACTTCCTGATGTCAAAGAGATATTCGAAAATCCCCCCAATGCAAAGAAGAGTAGGTGTAGGTATGTGATTTACAAACAAATTGACACAACTTCATATTATCTCTATAGGAATGAAGAAGGTGGTATCTTCGAGAAAGTCAAGCACCCATGAAGGAGGAAATGTGAGCCACCATTGAGGGAGTGGTATGGGATCAAGTCCGTGTGCTAAATTATGAGAGACATCAAAGAGTGATTACCTACACAAAACACAAACTTCACAAAACTTTAATTACAGAGATTTACATATGTACTTTGTCAATTAAAGTTTTTGTTGATGCATTTTCACGTAACAACCACAACATTGCACTTTCAATCACATTGGTGCGCTATAAACAATATAGCACACATGTATATTGTGTTTTTTCAAATTATGTTGATGTTGTTTATTTATTTATTTATACAATGTATTATGAGTATGCTAATGGTTTCTCTGTTTTAAAATTAAATTTGATATGTATCACTCATTAGAATTTATAATTTCCATATATATAATGTTTAACTTTAGTTTTATGAAATCATTTACTTTGGATTGCGATTGGAAAAAATTATAACAATTAATGTCATATATTGTTTAATTCTTCTTCAAGGTGAATTCATTGTTGTCCAACAAGATACAATATGTTCATTAAACATGTTTACAAAGAAAAATACATAAATATGATGAGTGAAATTATTGTGATCTGAATAATTATATCTTTTTCATATATTGTAATAATAGAATTATGATATAATTATTCACTAATAATAATGATGTAATAATAATGTTCTTTTACTAATTTTTATTATTCAAATATTACAAGACAAAGCTATAATATAATCATTTACTAAAATAACAATTATTATATTTAATTTTTCCAAAGATTTTATTAATTTATATTATTCAACTATTATAATATATTTAATTTATGTAATTGAGTTTAAATTATTTAATATAAAGAATATATAATAATAAAGTTTGATCTATACATTTTCGATGAAATAGTTTTACAATCTTTAGCTCTATTACCAACTTTATGAATCTTCTATTTAAAAATTATGTAAAAGTGTGTGACTATTAGTTCAATCTTCTATTAACAAAATATGCTAAGTATTGCATTTCGTTGATTTTGTACTAACATGTATGGAAATGTTGGGTTTAGTTAATGAATGAAGAAATTGATTTAAATAATTACTCTTATGAAATGTTATTTTTCAATTTATTTTATTGATAATGTTATAATAAGTGTTCATGAATCTCCTCGTAAGGAAATTTAAGTATTAGATTTGGTTAGTGAAGAAAATAATTAATTTGTTACGGTTAAAAGTATATTAAATTAATTTAATTTAATATCAATATTTTAAAATACAAAAATATTAATAAAATTCAATAAATAAATAAAACAAAAGTCTATGTGTAGATGTTATAGGGCTTAGTCCCCATCTTTGAAGTAAAGATTGTAACATGCAACCAACCAATTTATAAAACAAATGTCGAATTAAGAAATACATTTACATTAGTTCCATTGAGAATCCAAAAATACAATTACTCAATAATGTTTCTCTTACACCCCAAGGCCCACATATAAATGTAGACCCAATGCAAGGAGTTTTTGAAAAATGGTTGGTGGTATACAAAAATTATAGTTTATTAACAACTTGTCACTAGGAGACAAACTACATATTGCATGCACAACAACAAATCCAGATTCCTTCATTTTCACAAAGAACTCTTTGTCATTGGAGTGTTCCTCAATAGAACAATTTGCACTAAATAATGAGGACTTACAACTATTTATGAACCTTGCAATGTTCCCATGAGTTTGTGGATGACCATCATTATATAACGGGGTTTTTCTATTAAAGTTTTTAGAAACATAACCATTCATGCACATACTATACATGGAAATGCTATGTTTGTATTTAACAATATTCAAGTAATTATACTGACTATAAAGATGACCACAATATGGTGTAAGTGTTACTGATTGTTTGGGAGGGACTGATACATGTGAAAGGATAAACAACCCAAGATTTGCAACATCTATTTTAGACTTGGAAATCATATAACTATTACCACAAAAAAAAAAATTGGTTCCAACATCGAGCATAAGCATGGAATATGGCCAAGCTCCATACAAAGATTAGTTGTAATAGTTTTGGTATTTACTTTGTATATGGATAGGAAGAGGGAAGTCATCGCTACCTTCCAACAATTGAATAGAGTTTGGTGTGTACTTGGACATTTTTTCTCTTAGCTCATACAACTTTTTAGATCTCCTAGTATAGATGTTTTGGGTAGTATTGATATCTTACTTTGGCTCACTAGAAATATTTGTTGACTCAACATAACACTACTACATATTGGAAAAATTTTGACGTTCTATTTGCAACATTATGGACAACATTGGCCATATTGTCAAAAAATATAGGGAATTTTAAATTGTTTTCTCCATATTTCCCGATAACATCGCAAGTGTGACGTAATACAAACACATGTCTCTATTGCAATGAAGGTGGGAAGACGTCGCTATTGTGACACCATTGGATTTGTGTCTCTCTTGCGACGTTGGTAAAACAGTCGTCGCACTTGCGACGTTATGGAAACTATGTTTTCCCCCTCCCAACAATCACCTAGTATTTGACCAAGTCAACTTTGACTTGGTCAACTATCGTCAAAATTGAGACATTATAAAATATATAAATATGTTTCATTTTATGGATGTTGCGACAAGTTTTCTATAATAACAACACTTCAAAAAGGGTTTAAGCAGGTCTTCTTGGAGGAAAAAAAAAAGGTATTTTTTTCAATATATGTTTGTGGGGAAGAATGTTAGAAACATTAGAGTTGGGAAAAGAATTAAAGAGGATGAAAAGGGTGATGGTAAATGTTATTTCCCTTGCAAAAATTATTGTATTAGATGTCCCAAAAGAGTTTTAATAGCAACAACTAAAAAACATTGTAGAAATTATGGGCACATGGACGGGGGATCAAATGAATATCGTCCCATGGTAATTAACTATATATACATTCATTATCCATTTTAATATTTATTGTATTCTCAAACTTTTATATTGTTTTATACATGCACTAATTTTTCATGATTGTTTGTAATTATAAAGTTATATATTCCCCCCTAACTTTATGCACAAAGCACCGAGTAGTAGCATAAATGATTTTGCAGTACAAGATGAAGAACTTGAAGCATATAATGGAGATCAAGTTAATTATCCCATGGAAGTAGATGGCAATAATAACATAGTTCAAGATGATGGAACAAATCAAATGATCCAAGACTTATTCGGTCATCCAAATGAGGATCATGGGGACAATAGTGATGGAATTTATGATGAACCTCTTATTGAAAAGGAAAATAAAAGACTTTATAAAGGGTCAAGAGAAAATCTTCTCTCTACTACATTGTTGCCAGTGAAATTGAAAGTTACGAATCATTTGTCAAACACTTGTATGACACAGATCCTAAGGTATGTAATATGTTTCTTCACATCTACATAAAGGTTGAATTTCCCCCATTTTTTTAGTGTTAATTAATGTGAAATAAAAATTCAATATTTACAATTACTATTCTTTACATTAACTATTTATTTTTTATGTTTTATATTGTTAGGTGAATTTTTGTTACCCTTGTCAAATACTTTACCTCGCACATATCGAGATTTACATGCCATTATGAAAGACATCGGAATGGAGTATCAAAGTATAAATGCATGTACAGATGATCATATTATATATTATGGACAACATGCGTCAAAAACAGAATGCCCAGTATGTGGTATCAGTAGATATCGAGCTGATCAAGTAACAAAAATGGTCCCTCAAAAGGTTCTCCGACATATTCTCATAATTCCACGTTTGCAGTGACTATTCAGGTGCCAAAGCATAGCACAGTTTATGGATTACCATGCATGAAATATAATTGAATATGGAGTTCTTCTAATGCCTGCAGATGGTTATGCATTTAAGGAAATTGCTACAAAATGACCAGAATTTACAGATGAACCTCGTAATGTTAGGCTTTCATTGGAAACTGACGATGTTAATCCATTTGGAGAGCTTCAATCTGTTTACTCAATGTGGCCTATTTTTGTTATCAACAATAACATTCCTCCTTGGATGTCAATAAAGATGGAGCACATAATGTTGACAATGATTATTCCAGGTATTTGTTTACATTAATTTTTTGAATTTAAAATTTTCATTTTTCTCTTTTTTTGGATAGCATCTTTTATTTATTTATTTATTTACGTATATATACATACCATGGTAGTAATTTCAAAAAAATAGGTAAATAGCAAGTTAAATATATGAATGTGTATATCGAGCCTCTTATCGACGAACTACTAAAGTTATGGGAGGTCATCACTATGTATGACATCTGTAAACCAATTGGGCAGAAGAGATTTCAATGTCGTGGAATACTTTTATAGACAATTCATGATGCCCCATGATTGACATATTTTTGTGGTATGTTACATTCCATATTGCATGCTTGAATAGTATATAATTAATTGAATATATCATGCATTTTGTTTAAATAATCATTTCGTATATATATTAATAATTCACATTAATCCATCTATTGCAGGTCTTCAAACAAAGGATAAATTTTCATGTCCAGTTTGTGGTCCTAAGATGAAATATCATCGGTCAAAAATTTTAGGAAAGGAGGTGTTTGATGAGTATAGCCACTTACTCTCTAGGAACCATAAGTATCGTACTACTGAACAATATATTTTCAATGGGAAACAAGAGACTGAACTAAAACCACAAAGAATGACACCTCACCTATGGAAGTTGGCATATGAAAGAATTAATCCTCGAGGTACGCATTTTTTTTATGTATCGTAAATGGAATCATGTTTTGAAATTTTATTTTAATTATTCATTTTATTTTACCGCATTTGATAAATAGTGTTCTAATTTTTTTTATGCTTCACCAATGTCGTCATCATGAATGTAGTAATAATGGGCTTCCACGAGGAATGAAATGTTATCCCACTCAATTCATGAGGTTTCCATACTATAAGGACCTAAAAATAGTTCATTTATTTCATACAATTCATATCGGGAATAATGTGACATAAACATTATGGTGAATCATAGATAGCAGGAGGGATAAAGAAAAAATTGTCAAAATTTGTAATGACATTTGGAAAGCCAATCATGCAATAAAAAGTGTGATCCAATCAAATAATGATGGAGACCAAAATAACTTTCCATGGTTATTAACATAGCAACAAAACAATGGTGTAAAAGAGGTCATTCAAAAAATTAAATTTTCCACAGGTGTTTTTTCAAACATAAAGAATATCTTAACGAAGAAAGTTGAATTTGGTGGGGTAAAAACACATGATTGGCATACCTTCAATAAGGTAATTAATCATTTTAGTTTTCAAATTTATATATTGGTCATATACATTTTTTGAGATTTTTTTTTCTTCTAGTTTTGAACAAGTACCGATTTGTTTTTACTGTTACAGTATGTTCTACTGCTATCTCTCCCAAACGACTTTGACAACAATGTCAAACAAGTTATATATGATCTTGGAAAATACATGAGGTGAGTAGCTACAATATATATGCAAAAAAAAGACATTTTTTTGTTGTACTTAATGACATGTGTTTTACTTGTAATGTAATATGTATTTATATGTATTGTTGAAACATGTTATTTTCTTGTGTCATGATATGTAGATGGTTGTCATTGAAAGAAATCCATGAATATGATATAAAGTATTGGAAGAGAGAAATACCTCAGCTAATGTGTGAAATGCAGAAGTATATACCTCCAACATTTTTCAATGCACAAGAACACTACCTCATACACCAAGTTGAGGAGATTGAAATTTGTGGACCTGTACACACAAGGTCATTATGGATGGTGGAGAGGCGATTGAAATCATTGAAGGCTTTGGTTAGACAAAGAGCACATCCTGAGGGTTCTATGGTGGATGGATTTATGGTATATGAATCCATGGTGTATATTAGTCAGTATCTTCCTAAATTAGAAACACAAGCTATGCATGCAGTGGATTGCATTTGGGATGTGAACTCCATCAAAAAATTTGAAAGGGAACAACTGTTGGGGAAAGGTACAATGAAGAAATTGAGAGGTAATTAAATTGTGGATATTTTTAATAAATATAACTTTTTCATTTTTTTTTGTATATGTTCATACTCATTTAATATTTATTCTTTCATCATTTATTAATATTTACCATGGTTATAACTAATATTTAATATTGGTGAATTGTGATTTTTTGATCGGTCAATTGCTCAAGATTGGGATGCACTACATTTATACATTGCAAACAATCTTGACTGGATGAAGGTATGGATTGATAGATGTAAAGAATGTCATGGTGGTAGGTTATCATGGAAAGAATTCTCTGAATTGGTTATAGAAACTCATCATAATGGAGATTATGATGTTACGTAGAGGGAAATAGATTTATCATATTGTTTGAAAGATGGAAAGGCAAGAAAATTCACCCATTTTATTCAGTTATTTTATATTATATTAATGTGACTATAGGTGTGTTTTTTCATATTATAATTTCCAAGTTATATAAATTTGTTCATTATTAATTGAAAATGCATCTTTTACATGTCTATCATATTGCAGTTGAAACACCACAAGGCTATGTGGTGCAATGGTCATAAATTTCGCATCAAACAGTTGGATGAAACTAGAAATGTTTTTGATAGTGGGATAACTGTAGTATTCCAGGTCACTAATGTTTCCTCTAGGAGTGAAAAACATCCTCGAGAATCTAAAAATAGATACTACGGGTTTTTGAATGATATAATTGAGGGTGACTTTAATTCCTTTGAAATTGTTTTGTTCGATGTCAAATGGTATAGGTTATGAATGCATGAACATGATGAGGAAAGAACCATTATTCAACATGCCAATAGATTTTTGAAATTAAAACAACAGTTTTGAAAAAAAAAATGACCGCTATGTTTTTCCATGTCAATGTGAACAAGTCTTTTACTCAAAGGTTCTAGGTAAGAGGGATTGGTCATTTGTTTTTAGATATGATCCAAGAGGAAGGCCAAGAAAGTATATTGTATATGAGGAAGATGATATTGAAGAATAAGATGATGTAGAGCTAGAGCAGGAAGAATATGGGTCAACAAATGAAGAAGATGAAGAAGATGAACCAGGAATAGGAGACATTGTGCCAGTTCTTGATGATGATATCGATGAAGATATCTCGAAAATGACATTGATGATGATGATGATATAATCAATCCTTTCAACATTGTTTCTGAACCAAATGTTGATACAGATGTCGAGTTGGATGATCAAGAAGAAGATACAAAATAAATATGATACAAATGTTGCGTTGGTCGATGAGGTACGCAACTAGATATTTTAATTTGTATGAATTTTTCTCTTTAAATAATTTTTTATGTGGGTTAATTACATGTTTTTAAGTTTTATTTTATTTTTATTTTGGTAGTTTCTATGCATGATTACTATGTTTCTTTTGTTTGTTTTCTATTTTNTGTGGGTTAATTACATGTTTTTAAGTTTTATTTCATTTTTATTTTGGTAGTTTCTATGCATGATTACTATGTTTGTTTTGTTTGTTTTCTATTTTATATATTGGGTATTGGGGAATTGAGAGAGATGTGAGGTGGGGGAGGGGCCATATGAGCTTCCACCTTCACATGGTTGGCCTCATTTAATAGAGAATAAATTATTCTCGAAACCAATAGAAGTTCATTCATTCATATTTATACTCAAAGATCACTCACAGAACCACTCTATATAATGTCTCATCTCGTCCTCATTTCATTTTAATTTTCTGATCGGTCGAATTTTAAAGGAAACAACTATTAAAAGACATTGTACTAGGGCTAGAGTACATGATGGGAAACAATGACCTGTGAATGGGGCCAACATTGAAATTTTTTCAAAATTTTTCTAGATGCATCGAGGCATGGATACTCTGTTCAAATTGACATGCACCGAAATTTGACATGGATAGTCTATTCCATGTCAAATTTCAAGATAGTTCCAACAACAATTTTATAGAAGGGAAGTTTCATGTCAAATTTAAAGACGTTTCGAGAATGATTCTATAGAAGGGAATGAT
>JASDQU010502622.1:77349-93078 GCA_032191745.1 Picea mariana | reverse complement strand
GAACCCCACAGAGACACACTTGGATGTATAAATCCTAGGTCCAACAACTCATTTAGTTGTATTTTCAACTCCTGTAACTCTGGGGTTGACATCCGATAAGGATTTCTTGCTATCAGTTCAGTTCCTAGTTTTAGGTCGATGGTAAATTCCAATTCCCTCTTTAGAGATATCCTAGGTAACTCCTTAGGGAAGACATCTGCAAACTCTTGTACCACCAAAAGGTTTTCTAGACCTTCCGCTACTCCCCTCTCATTTAACGCAAGGATCACAAAAATCTTACATCCCTTGTGCATGGTCTTCCATAGTTGTAAGGAAGGGATGAACCTCAGAGAGACTCCCTAGTTCCAACCTACAATCACGGGTCTCTATCCCTCGTCATTGACCAAGCTCAATTGTTTCATCTTACAGTTGAGTATCACCTCATACGATTCCAACGAGTTCATATTGATAATGACATCATAAGACCCTAAGATCGTGATGTATAGGTTGGCCCTTGTGAAAAACTCACCTAGGTTAAGGTTGCAGCCTATAACCTTCCCTCCAACCTTTTGTTTGGCTCCTGAAGCCATTTCTACAAAGCTAAATTCGTCCTGTTTGACTTCCTTTACCTTAATTCTTTTTAGCGCTATACTAGAATAGAGCTCTCTATAGCACCGAGATATAACAAATACTAAAATTTTGGTTGGTGATGGTACCTAAAGCCTCGAGCATAGTGGACTGGTGCTTAGCCTAATGGTTATTCACCATGGTCATGAATCCTATGGGCCTTTCTCATCTCTGCCATAGTAGTGTGTCCTATCGACTCAGCTGCTCTGGGCCTTTCAACTAGACAATCGTGCTAGTAATTTGGCTCTCCACATGTCCTGCATCTGGTCTTCGGTCTAGTACTTCGGGTCCCTGAAGTAGTATTTGTTGGCCCGCTAGCCAGTAGACCTATTTTGTTCCACTGAATAGGCCCAAACACTGTTGTTGCTAAAGCGATGGTCCCCTGTAGTGGGGTTCTCTACTGAGGAACCCATCATCGTGGTGCTATGAACATGAGTTCCATAGATGTATCTTGATACCAAGATGTTTTGTCTGGATGATGTTTGATGCTGCTACGCACCATATGTTTTCAGTCCAGAAGGTCTTGTACGCATGCTTCCTAGACTCTCGCGGTCACCTAGTCCATGCCTAAACAAGCATGCAAAATCTTAGGAAGCTAAAAAATGATGCTCCGTTAGGATTTTATGCCCGGATGAGGAATTTCCAAGAGTCCCTGAAATGGTTTGGGATGCGACTTACAACTGGGCATTAAATGAAAACCAAGACTTGGATTGAGTAACCGCTGACTCTGATGGATTCCTAGGATAGGATTTTAGGTAGAGCAGCCCTCACTCCTATGTGCTATGCCTCGGAAGTTACTTTACTCATTGATTTTGAGAACTCGTGTTTTTCTTAGTTTGAAGCAAACTAAAAGTTGGATTAAGGGGTCCAATTTATGAAACCATGCCTCGGGAGTAGATGGAAAATATAGTCACCTAGTCCATGCCTAAAAAATCTTGGAGCATCTCATGGAACTCAAAAATGTTGCTCCATTAGGTTTTTATGCCCTCGGGAGCAATTGGCCAAGAGTCCTCGAAATGGTTTGGGATACAACTTGCAACTGGGAATATAACGAATATCGAGACTCAGATTGAGGAACCGTCGAATCTGATGGACTCCTAGGATAGTATTTCATCTATATCACCCCTCACTCATAGGTTGCATGCCTTAGAAGCTGCTTTACTCATTGATTTCGACAACTAGTGTTTTGCTCAGTTTGAAGCAATGTGGCATTTGGATTAAGGGAACAATTTACGAAACCATGCCTCAGGAGTGGATGGATAATTTGGTCACCTAGCCCATGCCTAAACAATCTTGCAGCATCTCATGGAACTCAAAAAAAATTCTCTGTTAGTCTTTTATGCCATGAGCGGGAATTGGCCAAGAGTCCCCAAAATGGTTTGGGATGCGACTTGCAACTGGGTAGAAAAAAAAAACCAAGACTCAAATTGAGGAACCGTCATCTCTGTTGGATTCCTGGCATAGGATTTTAGCTAGAGAACCCCTCATTCCCGGTTCCAACCCCTTGGAAGTTGTTTTTTTCATTGATTTCGATAACTAGTGCTTTGCTCAGTAAGAAGAAATGCAACATTTGGATTTAGGGGTCAAATTTATGAAACCATGCCTTGGGAGCAGATGGACAATGTGGTCACCTATTCCATGCATAAAAAAGCATGCAAAATCTTAGGGATCTCAAAAATGTTGCTCCGTTAGGCTTTTATGCCCCGATGAGGAATTGCCAAGAGTCCCTGGAATGGTTTGGGATGTGACTTGCATTTGCATATAAAATGAAAACCGAGACTCAGATTGAGGAACTGTCGACTCTAATGGATTCCTGGGATAGGATTTCAGCTAGAGCATTGCTCACTCTTGGGTGCCATGCCTCGGAAGTTGTTTTACTCATTGATTTCGAGAACTGGTGTTTTCTTAGTTTGAAGCAAACCAACGGTTGGATTAAGGGGTCCAATTTACAAAACCATGCCTCTGAAGCGGATGGAAAATATAGTCACCTAGTCCACACCTAAATAATTTTGCAACATCTCATGGAACTCAAAAATGCTGCTCCATTAGGTTTTTATGCCCTCAGGAGCAATTGGCCAAGAGTCCTCGAAATGGTTTGGGATGAGACTTGCAACTGGGCATATAATGAATATCAAGACTCAGATTGAGGAACTGTCAAATCCGATGGATTCTTGGGATAGGATTTCATCTAGAGATCCCCTCACTCACAGGTGCCATGCCTCAGAAGTTTATTTACTCATTGATTTCGACAACTAGTGTTTTTCTCAGTTTGAAGCAATGCATCATATGGATTAAGGGGCCAATTTACGAACCCATGCCTCAAGAGTGGATGGATAATTTGGTCACCTATTCCATGCATAAGCAAGCTTTCATAATCTCACGGAACTCAAAAATGTTGCTCCATTAGTCTTTTATGCCCTGAGCGGGAATTGGCCAAGAGTCCCCGAAATGGTTTGGGATGTGACTTGCAACTGGGCATAAAACAAAAACTGAGACTCGGATTGAGGAACCGTCATCTCTGTTGGATTCCTGGCATAGGAATTTAGCTATATCACCCCTCACTCCTAATTCCAACCCCTCAAAAGTTGTTTTTTTCATTGATTTCGATAACTAGTGCTTTACTCAGTAAGAAGCAAAGCAACATTTAGATTTAGGGGTCTAATTTAGGAAACCATGCCTCAGAAATAGATGGAAAATGTGGTCACCTAGTCCATGCTTAAAAAAGAATGAAAAATATCAGGGAGCTCAAATATGTTGCTCCATTAGGATTTTATGCCCTGAGGAGGAATTGCCAAGAGTCCCTGAAATGGTTTGGGATGCGACCTACAAATGGGCATAAAACAAAAATCGAGACTCGGATTGAGGAACCGTCAACTCCGATGGATTCCTAGGATAGGATTTCAGCTAGAGCACCCCTCACTCATGGGCGCCATGCCTTAGAAGTTTCTTTATTCATTGATTTTGAGAAGTAGTGTTTTTCTCAGTTTGAAGCAAATCAACAGTTGGATTAAAGGGTCCAATTTACAAAACCATGCCTCGGGAGCAGATGGAAAATATAGTCACCTATTCCATGCCTAAAAAATCTTGCAGCATCTCATGGAACTCAAAAATGTTGCTTCGTTAGGTTTTTATGCCCTCAAGAGTAATTGGCCAAGAGTCCCCAAAATGGTTTGGGATGCGACTTGTAACTGGGAATATAACGAATATCGAGACTCGTATTGAGGAACTGTTGACTCAGAGGGATTCCTGGGATATGATTTCATCTAGATCACCCCTCACTCACGGGTGCCATTACTCAGAAGTTGCTTTACTCATTGATTTCGACAACTAGTGTTTTGCTCAGTTTGAAGCAATGCAACATTTGGATTAAGGGGAAAATTTATGAAACCATGCCTCAGGAGAGAATGGATAATTTGGTCACCTATTCCATTACTAAACAAGCTTGCAACATCTCACGGAACTAAAAAATGTTGCTCTGTTTGTCTTTTATGCCCTGAGCGGGAATTGGCCAAGAGTCCCTGAAATGGTTTGGGATGCGACTTGAAACTAGGAATAACATGAAAACCGAGACTCAGATTGAGGAACCATTGACTCTAATGGATTCCTGGGATAGGAGTTTAGCTAGATCACCCCTAACTCTTGGTTCCAACCCCTCAAAAGTTTTTGTTTTTCATCAATTTCGATAACTAGTGCTTTGCTCAGTAAGAAGCAATGCAACATTTGGATTTAGGGGTCCAATTTACGAAACCATGCCTTGGGAGAAGATGAACAATGTGGTCACCTATTCCATGCCTAAAAAAGCATGCAAAATCTTAGGGAGCTCAAAAATGTTTCTCTGTTAGGCTTTTATGCCTAGAG
Organism: Picea mariana; assembly: GCA_032191745.1. Taxonomy (NCBI): domain Eukaryota; kingdom Viridiplantae; phylum Streptophyta; class Pinopsida; order Pinales; family Pinaceae; genus Picea; species Picea mariana. The sequence goes on along the minus strand of JASDQU010502622.1, from coordinate 88,614 downwards.
GAGGAATTTCCCAGAGTCCCTGAAATGGTTTGGGAAGCGACTTGCAACTGGGCATAAAACGAAAACCTAGACTTGGATTGAGGAACCCTCGACTCCAGTTGATTCCTGGGATAGGATTTTAGCTATATCACCCCTCACTCCCGGTTGCAATCCCTCGGAAGTAGTGGACAATTTTGATGTGGAAAAGTTTGCATGGAGGCATTTCTCCTGGACCTCTTTATGAAAGATTGTGAATCTATGGTGCATATACAAATATGTGAGATGTGGGTTTATGAAAATATTTTGATTTTTCCAATAACATTCTCCATTGACCTTGTGTAATCCATTCCATTTGGTGTTTGTTGCACTAAGTGTAAAGAACAATGTTGGAGAATTATAAGATGTAAGTTAGGTATGAGCTATTTGTTACCTCTTTATTACCCTTTATTTTAATTGTATCCATATTTTGTATTGATCAAATGAGGAATTGACCCGAAATGGATGCCATTAGACACAAACTCAATCCTAAGGCCAACTAAGGAGAAAAAGAAACACACACTAATTACTCTAGGAGTCAAGCATGTAAACAAACCTTCTCACAAAGAAGCGTTATTTGGTGATGGAATCCAACATCACATAATCAATGCGCGAAGGGGATGAGTTTCAACGGGTGGGAAATTTACATTGACAACCTACTTAACGAACTAACCCCTTGGTTCAAGTTACCTCACCAAGCAATGGGAAACCCTCTAAGGAGTCCGAGTGAGTCTAGCCAACATCGATCCCAGGTACAACACCACCTTCCCTATGTTGTCACATTATGTAGGAAGTCTAAAATATCATGGCCTCTATGGTACCACCTACTATACCAAAGTAAAGGGGGCACAATCGATAGTCTACACCAAGATCAACAAAGCAAGTTTGATTACTCTGAGGGCCCCAATGCAACATCATGATTGACCCTTGTGTTAGAAGGGCTTCCCAAAGTAAGTGATATAGAAACTGGATTTCACTCCCTAACTCAAGGCTTTATGTTTTTTTAGCAACTTTGGAAATTTATTCTCATAATCCTATTCCAAATCTCTACACCTAAGCTAAGATGGGTTTGAAGAGCCCGAGAAAATTTGCTAGATAAATTTTAATTAGCACTTGATTTTAGGCTTTTGTTACTCAAAGGAGTGTTCATGAAACTGATGGCATTTTGAATCAACTCTTTAAACCATGCAAGAGGAAAATTAAATGCAAGAAATTAAACTTTGATGAAAACTAGCTATGGGAAGGAGCAAGAGGTTTTAAGCAAAGAAATAATTTCTTGATAGATTACTATGTGTGAAGTACTGCAAAATGAACCAAATTTTAAAAATACCATGCAAATGTCATAGTTCACTTAGTACACCTATACAACATTGAATCAAATGTCATCATTTCTAACATGGTAAACTTTTATGATTATAGAGACCACCATACACATCTCGAATACTCATAAGGATCACGGGGGCTTCACCTTGTTGACCAAGAACTTATCATGTAATTCATTCATAAAGGGGGGTTTTAAATTATGAACCCACATGTTGTGAATATATGTTGTGAATGCAACATACATCCCACATTTTCATGCAACTCCATCCATTCCTACATTATGCATCATCCAACTTCCATTGCTTGAAGAGGTGGAATAACTAGAAGGGGATGAAGCTTATAGACCAAAAGACTCCCAATGGGGATGTGTGGTTCAATCCTAAATGGACCAATAATAAAGAAGGTTCTCTTTAATGTTTTTTTTCTATTTATGTTCAATTTTAGTTCTCTAAGCTATAGTTTTACAGGGTTTAATGCCTTCAAGGAAACCTCCTTTGCAAGTTTGGCCAAAATCCTATTATTTTTCCTTCGAAAGTTTTATGCATGTAGAGCTAAGAATGTAGTGAAGGGAACTTCATATCTTTGCACTTTGCACTTTGCATCTACAAGAAAAAGGATAAGGAAAAAGGGTGACATGCTATAAAGGCTACGGGGAAGGTTGATGCACATAGCATAAATCACATTAAACGTAAGGGGCTATGTTAAATGCAAAGGAAAGTGAAGTGGAGTGTTGATGTGGAGCTATATACCAATGTGGATGCAAAGGTATAGACTATGGGGTTTGAAAGCAAAGAGGCATGCCCTCCACACTTCACATTAGTACTATTGTGGGGCAACATTAAGCTTGTTGACTAGGAGGAAGTACAAATACACCCTCTGTAATGTGGTTGAGTGAAAACTAACAACTATGGATGTAAATATCTTAACAACAATTTTGTGTGAGTTCTCTTAGATTCCCTAGAGGAAACAAACGATTGGAGGAGGTAATAAAGAGGTAGGTTAGTCATTAGTGAAGGGGATTTGAAGTTCAAAACATTGTTGGAGAAAAGGTATTTTTCAATTTGGCATTGAAAAAGATGGAAATATTGGGAGGTTAAGGGTGTAGCAACAAAAATACCAAGGACCTAGAAGGATAAATCTATTCATAGATTGAAAGGATGAAGAGGATTTTGAGTTTGTATCCCAAAGGGTGTAATGATATCAAAAGTATCCCAATGACCTCATATAAGTGGGATTACCTCCATCAAGTGTACAAGGGGCTTTCTTAACATCCTCGAAAGGAACAAGGTTCAATCCAAGTCATATACATGCTAGGTACATCATCTAAAGTAAGGTACAAGTGACCCAACATAAGTATCAATATGGGGGCATGTACACAATTCCAATACAATATAAGAAGTGATTCATGTCAAATTTAAATTCCATTAGTTGGATCACATTAAGCATCATATTCAAAATTCACAATAATTCATAGAATCCATATAATTTTTCAAGTTTAGGTATGGGAGGGCTATCATTTGCCCCTATTACATGTGCCAATAACTAGGGAAGGCAAGGAGACTAGCTTTGTCACCTCTCTTGTTGCTTACAAATAGCACAATCATCATGGTGTTAAGGTTGACCTTGAGATAAACAAGAGTGGCTTGAATTGGTAGGGATAGGGTTCTTCTTTCTCTTAGTGTGGGTGCACCATCCTATAAGTATCCTTTATTTGCACTTGATTTAATTCTTTTTAATGTGTGTGGGTGATGAGTGTTCTACAACATGGAGGCTTTGTGTGGTGGGTGATTTGGAAATGATCCAATATACTTTTAATTGCTTCATAATGGTCATGTTCTAGAGATATAAGTATTTATTGTATGGTTATTTCTACAAGTAAGTAGTGCCTTGTCCCATGAGAGGAATTGGGGCATTTATGATTTTATTCTTTTATTGAAGATACATTAATTATAGGATCTAAGAAGGAAAAAATCTTGGTCTACAATCATAATTCACTCATTTGGCTACTCGAGAAAATGTAGGGTAGAAGGAAATTCATAAAAAATTGGATCACTTCAAAAACAAAAGTGACTCATGACACTTTTGTTTTTTCATTTTCAAATTTTAGATGCCCACAAAATTCTCTAAGATAAATATATACTATTCATGTATATTCCATAAAGATATGTCACACCAAATGGTGCTATGTGCAATAGAAACATCTGACTAATAGGGAAATGTACCCATAAAAACATCTATCCAAACAAGGTAGTGTGCTTAGAGAAAGGTCTAGATAAAGTCATTTTTCTTATGTGACTCAATCCTCCTTCAAGGTCAATGACTATTTTGGTTGAGTTTGAAGATTGTTGGAATACAGTTCCAAGGGTTTGATCATTGTTCCCCACACCTATAGTGTATATTGGCGGGATATCTTATTTATAGGAAACCATTCTTTGCACAACTAAATTCTTTTGAGTGTGGGTTAAGATGGTTATAGGACTAGGTTGAATAGGAAACAATAGAAACATCATTGTTCCTAGAATCTTGTCCCTACAATTCTTCTCAACATGGTTTGACTTTCCTCATTTTTACAAGTCACAAAGACTGATTAGAGGGCCTGGTCCATACACCAGTGAAGCCGAAGGGTATGTGGTATGTTCTGGAGCAGATGACAATGACTTGAAATATATGATCACATTACATGGACAAAAGAATTATCCACTAGGTTTACCCTTGTTATGTGCCACACTTCATCTCTACTATTTTAGAAATATTCCCCCAAGGGCTCTTTATGGTATTTATTTGTTGGTTTTAAAGCTTGAAAATGGAAGGAAGAAACTAGTTATATAAGAAAAATCATTAACATTTGTCTCATGAAAAGAGTGAGGCATCTCTAGTCATGGAAATCTACCTTTCCTTATGTCATTTCTAGGGCCAAGGCGCTCGACCTCTTTCTTCTCTTTTTGTGCCCTCTTTCTCCTCTGTTTGCGACCTCTCTCTCCTAGTTTGTCTGTGCCCTAGTATTTATCCTCTCTCCATGGCGTCTTTCTCCATCTATGGCCGGTCTTCTGTCACAGGGATATGACTGGTGCTCTGTGTTACGGGGATATGGATCAACATATGGGCACGGGGATATGCATCAACATATGGGTGTGCAAGGATATGACCGCAGGTCCTCTGTGTTGTGGGGATATGGATCAAAATATGGGCACGGTCGGGATATGCATCAACATATGGGCATGGTTTTTTTCTAAATGTTTTATGTTTTTTTTTTATTTATATATTTATAATATATTTATTATTATTATTATTATTATTATTATTATTATTATTATTATATATATATATAGTATAGTGGGCCTAATGGTTAATAACATGTGTTTTCTTATAAGAGGTCACAAGTTCAAATCTTTAGGGGGTTAGGGTATGTATACCTCCATAGAATTTACTAGTCAAATCACTAGGCGGAGGGGATCCCTTGTCCCAGAAACAAGGGGGTCTCATACAACAATTTGGTGTTTATCTTGTTATTAGAGATAAATTTGAACATGGATTATGTTTATCTTGTTGATATTGACATCTTTTTGTATGAGATGGTCAATGAAAATGGTTAGTGCAACCTAGAAGGCAAATTGAAAACATTATGGGTTAAAAATATTTGATCAATGTATTGTCATATAAGCTGGATAACAATAAAAAATTAGTTGATTTACCAAAAGAATGAATTTATGTATTTGCAAAAACTTTTTTATAAATATTTGTATTCTCCAAATTTTATCTCATTTTTTAATATCTTTGCCTTTCATTAATCTTGGTGTAGAGGATAACAACCACAAACTAAACCCAATTAACACCCAAATTTCTGTTGTTACCACTTATTAGTAATAGGTTTGTCTGCAAAGTGACCAAACACTCTTATAATAATGAGTAAAACAACCAATCAACTAAAATTCCATTATTTCTTACTAATGACAAATCCTATTGTTGGTTGGTTTTCCAAAATCATTCTACTTCTTCGAATGACATGAACTAGGAAGAGAAAATGTTTTTTGGGACAGAAATGTGGTCTATATATTAACATAGTCAAGAGAAGTATTACAGAGGCATGTGAGCATATCACCTCAAGTGTGCTAAAGATGACCTTGAGTCCTCTCTTTGGGATCCTACTTCGCTTTAGGTTCTTTATTCTAACAACATTTTTAGGATTCCTTCCATCATAATTTTGAGAACTTAACTATAGGTGCCCTTGAATCCTCTCCTTGGGCTACTACTTGACTTTAGGTTCTTTTTATCTAACAACAGTTTAGGTTTCCTTTCATCCTCATTTTGACCATGTAACCATATGTGATGGAAATTTAGAGATAGAACTTTAGAAACATAATGATAGGGCAATGAATATGTGGGATTGGTGCAAGTGGACAAATTCATCCAAGGGAAGTACTAGTGGGTGAAACTACAAAGATGAGTAAGACTTTTTGGAAAGAAGCTTGTGAAGAAATGTGATATTTATTTTTTCAATCAAGAAAATAGTCATTGAAATATCTTGATTGAAAGTTAAATAATCTTTTGGATAAGAGTTAAAATTCTTGGTCAAAACATTTAAAATGTATCAACAAAGAGTTATGACTCTCCTCCTAGATTCTTGGTCAAGGGTTATTATTCTCCCCCCTACATTCTTGGTTGAAAATATTTAAACTCTCGATCGAGAATATTATCAACTATTGATTGAGAGTTTTTATGTAATAAATGAGGTTGAAACAATTGATCATACCCTATTTCCAACTTTCGACCAAAGAAATATCTACACTACATTGCACCATAATATAATCCCTACACTCTTTGCAAACAATGTAACACCATTAAAATTAGACACAATATTCTTTTAACGAATTAGTTATACTTATATAGACAAACTTTTTTCGTCGATAGTATAGCAAATTCGTCTCAATATTATTTACATTCATCTATCTTGTGTCGATATCAAATGATGATTGGATTCATTTCATATTTGGTTTATCAACTTGAAATTAAAATTTGATACTTTGCAAGCTAGTTGGACCTTGAGTCAAATACAAATATGAAATTTGGAATCATTAACATATCTACTAGAACATATGAAAAATAGGGTTTATGGTTTACATGATGAATTAATGATGGAAGAAAGTAGGTGTGTCAGTCAAATTTGAGTCCAAAAACCCTCCCATATCATTAAGGCATGTGAATAGTCTATCCATGTCAAATTTCAGTGCATACAGAAAATGTTTGAAAAAATTTCAACGTTGGCCCCATTCACATGAGGTCATTGTTGTCGGTGTCTAGTCCTGGTACAATTTCCATTCCTTGTTCCTTATTCTTTGTTCCTCGTTCCTCGTTCCTCATTCCTTGACCATGGTGTAGTCCCCAAGATCCATTATTTTTGTACAAAACATACTAATGGCATAAAATGTCCCACACAAAAACCAAATTAATATCTGCTACATAAGTATTTGGTCTTTTTTCAAGGACTATGTAACGAATCTCAATTCTAAGAAAATTCAAATAGGACCTAGAAACCTTAAGTTCTTTCCTTAACCATGCATGAAATAACACTATCATTCAATAGTCAAATTGTCACATTTCATTGTCAGGCATCATGTGTACTGAGGGCTTGAGCCACCACAAAGGAAACATACAAATAATATTTGTCTTATGAATAAGATATGGTACTATCCATTTTGAGGTTTGGCATAGAGATTGTTCTTATAGAATACACTACATTTCACCATAATATAATCCCTACACTCCTTGAAAACCATGTAACACCATTCGAATTAGGCACAATATTCTTGCGATGAATTAGCTATACTTATATCGATGAACTTTTTCCGTCGATAGTATAGAAAATTCGTCGCAAGATTATTTACATTTGTCTCTGTTGCGACAATATCAAATTATTCTTGGATTCATTTCATATTTGGTTTATCAACTTCAAATTAAAATTTGATACTTTCCAAACTAGTTGGACCTTGAGTCAAACACAAATATGAAATTTGGAATCATTAACATAACTACTAGAACATATGAAAAATAGGGTTTATGATTATTGTTCCTTTTTATATGAAGAAAAACTAACCATTATTCCTTTTATCAATTCCTTGTATGATTATGCCTAAGGGAACTAAAGGGATGCTAACCTAATACCTACATGGTAAATCTATTAGTATACAACCATTAGTTTTGAAGCTACATTAAAACTTCAAGGAAGAGAGGGTTTTGTAAACCTTGGCTCTCCTATATTTGTCTTGAAAACCTAAGTTCATTGTAGGAGCATAAGTTAAAATATTATGTTAAGCCAATTGAAGGACATTGGAAAACAAAATTGAAATTAACACACTTTGATCATTAGGGAAACACATCAACCTATCAAAGTGAATGTTAGTCTATATATTCAACAATAGATTACAATATCTTCCATGGACATGATTACATCTATGTCATCAATGCTATGGTATATTCACCTTTTCATGTCATGAAATTCCCTAATGTAGGAACCATTGTCACCATTGATTGGGTCAAATATTGTGATCCCTCACAATGTCTGACACCTAACATCCTCACCCATTCTATCACTCACATTGATCGAATGAACTATGTGACCACTTCCATTACTTATGCCACATTGGCTCCCTTTGAGTGCGAGCCAATAGATCTAGAACCACCTCCTCACCACTTCGACTTGGAGGTTGGTTATATTTGTTCAACCTTGGGAGTATATAATTTGGTCCACAAGTGTAACAAAGAATCCCAACCAATGGTATGGATTTATTGGTGAAAGTAGAAGATGAAATGTGTACAAGTGTGAATGCTTAAAGTATGGTTGTTTATTTTCCTTAACATTCAAATAACAAAGATAAAGGAATATGAGTGAAACAAACCTTATGTGGTATCTTCCTTGTGAACTAGTACTTATTTGTAGTACAAAGGGAGGTAGATCCACACATGTCTATTATGAAAACATGCGACGTGACATGAGAAACATCAAGAATTTTCACCAATGCTATCTAAACATTCAAATAGTCATCAGTGCAAAAACCCATGACTATGTATCTACCAAACAACTCGTCAGTGTCTTAAAAAATCAACAACCTAACAAGTTATAGGAATGACGCATACTCACACATCCAATCGAATCCGTGCAGAGGCCCTTTCCATTAACAACACTGAGCTATCGACATAAGGAGAGTAATTGTGTGCTTTTAAAGTGTAATTGGTAATGTAGGGTTTACCACTATTATAACTGAGCCAGTGACTATATAGAAACCAACACAACTTCCATAGGACCAAGTGGGAGAGCCCATAGACAATTACACAATCATCCAATAAAAAATTGAGTCCTAAAACGCCAGGCCAGGTTGGTCTTCTTAAACAATTTCCAGAGTGGAGGGCCAAGGTGGTTCTGTAGTCAACATGGGGAGAGTAGAGCCACTCTTTGTAATGGAAAAACCTTCAAGGCCACGGTGTATGCAAGATGAACCATGACTCGTTCATGGTCGAGCACAAATCCATGACAAGGGCCATAACTGAAACGTAGGGCTCTAGTCTGGCCTGGCAAAGGTTATTTAACACACACAGGGTATAACCCTCGTGCTCTTCGGTCAATTTTTTCTCTGATCATTTGGAGAATGTCTTCATGATAAGAAGCTCAAGAGTAATGGTCTAGTGATGTATCTTATGTGTCAAAGAGGTGTCCAGGCATATCCAAAGTTGGCAAGTGATGATTTGAACTCTTGAATGTGAAAATGTCAAAAGTTATCTTTCGACAGCTAAGGGTCAGTTTTCAATGTGTTATAAGCTGCCGAAAGTTCTCACTTTCGAAAGCTAAAAAGGCAGGTGTGGGGTGTTCTTAGCTGTCGAAAAGCGCAAAATTTTTCCAACGGTTAGCATGGCGCGTCAAACTCTCAAACCGTCATCGTTATACATGTCATGATGATTCTAAATTCTGCCGAAATCATGTATGAGGATCATTTGTCATGATCTGAGGCATTCTATTATGATTTTAATTGATGTTTTGAGAAATCGTTAAACCCTAAGCTATCAGATCTGAAATCCTTACTGCCATTTCAGGAATCTGCCATCATCGAAAATCATTTGTCATTATCAAATCTGCCCAACAAACCATATGGTGTTCTCTATTTTGAATGATCATTATAGTTTCTAGTCTGCAAACTGTTCATTTCAAAGGTTGCCATTCAAACCACTAGTCTACCTCATGCAATTTTCCTGCACCTGACTTCCATTTCGCCCTACATCAACATTGATCTTCCAGTCCAACCTGATTTTTTTGTTTCCAGGTATTAACGTTTGTTGCAAATGGTCAGCAAAGGAAATTTTCTTAGGAATGAGATGAATGATGTCTTATATCTGGAATCTCATCCTGATATTTTCCAGATGTTTAAAGAAGTAGGTTGTTACAGGTATTGTAAGAAATTATAGGGGTATCACCAAGGTGTTGTTGAAGCCTTTGCTCAAAGATTTGATGGAGAAAAATTAATCTTGGGACCAATCATAATGAAAATTTATGAGGCCAGTGTTGTAGCAGTAACAGAGATGCCTAGGCAAGGTGAAAGATAGTTTAAAACAACTGCCACTAAGGATATTGAGTTTAGGTCTTACCTTAAGCCTGATTTTCAAAGCATTATTTGGCAGAAGGATGTTCCTAGGTCTTACCTGGAGGAGAAATGGCAACATTTTCTTAAGGAAATTCAAGTTTACATCACTTGTGAGGGTAGATATGGTAGAGTCATGCTCTATCACTTTAAAATGATTAATCATTTTACAGGCAAGTGTCCTCTCAATCTACCCCATTACCTTCATAGGAGGTTGACTAAGATGTCACACCAAGTTCAAGCTATGCCTGATAAGGTGCACAATAGGCTTTTCCATCATGGCCTCATAAAGCTGATAGTGATGGAGGAACTCGGAGAAGAGAGAATACATGGGATTATATCCTATTCTGGGGAGAATTTGGGCAAGAGATCCAGCCCAAGGACAAGAAGACACCTAAAAAGAAGTCCTCTACACCCATGAATAGTAAGAGGAAGAGAGGGCTTTGTCACTAGTTCAGACAGAACATCCGACCTCTTCAACTAGGTCTAAGAAGGCAAAAAAGAAGCTTGAATTTGATCAATGACTAGAGGGCCAGAGCAGTGTTGTTGAGAAAAACGTCTTAAATTTTCCATATTTATATTCTGAATCTGAAACATCCATGGAGGAGAGAGAGGAAACTAAAGTTGAAGCTCCAGCCTTGGAGGTACTTGAGACATCAACTAAAAAGAAGATCAGTAAAGCATCCAAAATTCAGAAACTGAAAGAGGAAGTAACATAGCTTAAGTTGTTAGAAAGAGTCATCAAATCTCAGAATCAGGCTATGAAAAGGACATATGATGAGGTAAGAGACTCATTTGAAAGGTTATCTAAAAGGCATGTAAAGGAGCAGAAAGAATAATAAATTTCTCAAGGAGAATCAAAAGCTGCATAAAATGGTTAGATGTTTAAGGATCAAGCTAATGCTTAAAGATCCTAAGCCAAAAACATATCCTGATCTAGAATCTCTAACAAAAGTTGTTGTGAACCTCAAAAAAGATCCTGAAGGGTAGATAGATCGAAGAAATTCCATTTTTTGCAATTTTGAAAATGACTTCAAATACATGCAGTTTCGACAACTTAACCAAATTTGAAAAAGCGTTCTTAGTTTCTGAATCCCAGGACTTTCGGCAGCTTATCCTACTCTGTTTCAGGCTCGTAAGATGTCAAAAGCGTAGACACATGCAGAATGTTAGTCTCTTTTCCTAGATTGAATATTTATGCTGCCAAATCATTCAAGGAAGGTTTTGTTGGATTACTGAGAGAGGGGGGTGGATCAGTAATAGAGAAATTTAGTTCCTTTTAACCATATGATCCAAGTGCTAT
>JASDQU010502622.1:56470-67397 GCA_032191745.1 Picea mariana | reverse complement strand
TATTAAAGAGAAATATTAGAATTCTACATACCACAAAAATGTGTTAGTTCAGGGGCATCATGAATTGTCCATAAAAGTATTCCATGGAATTTAAATGTCTTCTCCTCGATTGGTTTACATATGTCATACATTGTGATGTCATCCCATAACTTTAGTAGCTCGTCGATAAGAGGCTCGATATACACATTCATATCTATAACCTGGTACTTACCTAATTGTTTGAAATTACACATAATTACTATAGGAATGATATCATGTAATATATAAGTAAATAAATAAACAAAAGATATTATGAAGAAATTGAAACAAATGAAAATGTTACATTAAAAAAATTAGTGTAAAGAAATACCCAGAACAATCATTGTCAACATTATGTGCTCCCTCTTTATTGACATCCAAGGAGGAATGTTATTGTTGATAACAAAAATAGGCCACACTAAGTAAATAAACCTTAGCTCACCGAATGGATTAACACCGTCAGCTGCCAATGAAAGCCTAACATTATGAGGTTCATCTTTGAAATCTGTCAATTTTTCCTCAATTTCCCTAAATGTAGAACCATTGGCAGGCATTCAAAGAACACCATATCTACTTCTATTACATTCATGGTAATCCATAAATTTTTCTATGATTTCACACCTGAACAATCGCTGCAAACGTGGAATTATGGGAATATGACGAAGAACCTTTTGAGGCACCCTTTTTGTTACTTGATCAGTTTAATATATACTGATAAGACATTGTGGACATTCTATTTTTTAAGCATGTTGTCCATAATATATAATATGGTCATTAGGACATGCATCTATAGTTTGATAATCCATTCCAATGTCTTTCATAATGGCATGCAAACCTCGATATGTGTGAGGTAGAATATTTGACGATGGTAACAAAAATTCACCTAACAATCTACAACATAACAAATAACTAGTTAATGTAAGAATATTAATCATAAAAATTGCATTCTTATTTTACACATTAATTAACACTAAATACAAATAGAAAAAAATCAACATTTATGTATAATATGAGATGAAACATATTACATACCTTAGGATCTGTGTCATACAAGTGTTCAACAAATTATTCATAATCTTTAAGTTCACTAGCAACAATGTAGTGGAGAGAAAATTTTATTTTGATCCTTCATAAAGTCGTTTATTTGCCTTTTCTAATAGAGGTTCATCATAAATACGAGCATTGTCCCCATCCTCATCCGGCTGCGAAAACAAATCTTGGATCATTTGATTTGTCCCATCATCTTCTTCCATGGGATCATTAACTTGATTTGTCCCATCATATTCTTCCATGAGATCCTCATTTTCTTGGTCATGATGTTCCTCAGCTTGTACAACATCATTTCTACTAATACTTGGTGCAATATTCCGCAGAAGGTTAGAGGGAAACTCTAACTTTATAATACAAACAATCATGAAAAATTAGTGTATACTATAACCAACATTCAAACAATATATATACATATATATAATTTTATATAAAATTGACAAAATAAAAAAAGATAATGAATATATAGCTACTTACCATGGGACAATATTCATTCGATCTGCCATAAATGTGCCCATATTTCCTACAATTTTTTTTAGTTGTTGCTATTAAAATTCTTACGGGACATATGAGGCAACATTTTTGGCAAGGGAAATAACATCTACGATCACCCTTTTCACCCTCTTTACTTTTTTTCCCACTTCTAACTATATTCTACGACATTCTTCTGCACAAAAATACCCTTTTGGAACTGTCATTGTTATAGCAAGATTGTCGCAACATCTTTAAATCGTCAAATATTTATAGGTCAATTTCAGTCACCGTCGTCGCAATTGCAACGAACGTGACCTATATATATATATATGTGTGTGTGTGTGTGTGTGTGTGTGTGTGTGTGTGTGTGTGTGTATGTGTGTGTGTGTGTGTTATGTTTAGGTCACTTTCACTTTGCAAAGAAGGGAACAGTTATAACAGTGCTTTCGTCGCTAGTGCGACAAACTTTATAACAGTCAAAAGTGGGTGTCGCCCTTGCGATGAAAACACAATTTTGTCAAAATTGAGACAACAGTCCACCATATTGACTATTGTCTCAACACCGATGATATTTTGCATTCGTTGATAGAGTGACGACTACAGGGTGGATTTAGATCAAAATTGAAAAATTGAACTTTTTCTTTAGAATTTTGCGACGAAAGAGTACTTTCATCACAAGTAGTCATCGCAATTTTTCCAATATGTAGTAGTGTTGGTTTTGGATACATTGTCTGAATCAATATTCTCACATGGTTGCATCGGATGATCAAGTTGTTCTATTTCTTCATTCTTACTTTCTAGAAGACATGTGGCTTCTTCAATAGGGTCTTCATACTCTTCTTCTTCTATAGATTCTTCTATGGATTTCTTGAAAGCCATCTTTTCATTGAAGGTTACATCTATGCTGACTTCAATTTTATGTTGTTTTGGGATATAGATTCTATAGGCTTTGGATGATTCAATGTAACCCACGAATATGCCCTTCTTTCCTGAGGGTTCTAATTTATTTCTTTTATCCTTGGGAATGTGAAAGTAAATAGGGCACCCAAAGATTCTTAAGTGTTCCACATTAGGTTTCTTTCCTGAGAAGGCTTCTTCTAGAGTCATATCCTTTAATATGCGGTGAGGAATTATGTTTTGAACATATATTGTTTTCATGGTTGCTTCTCCCCATAGATACATAGATAAACCTTGATCGTTCAATAGTGCCTTCAAGGTTTCTTCAATAGATCTGTTCTTCCTTTCTGCTACACCATTTTGTTTAGGATTCTGAGGAACAATTAGCTCCCTCCTAACCCCTGCCGATTTGCAAAAGGCAACAAATTCCTTGAATGTATATTCTTCTCCATTATCTCTTCTCAAGGTCTTGATTTTCTTGTTTGTGAGGTTCTCTTTCTCTGCTTTGAATTATTGAAACTTGTTGAATACTTCATCCTTTGTCTTCAAGAGATATAGCCAAGTCTTTCTTGATTAATCATCTATGAATATTACATAGTAAAGAGAAACTCCTAGAGATTTGACTGGCATCAGACCACAAACATATGAATGTATTAGATCTAGGATTTCCTTAGATCTATTATTGTTGCTCGAGAATGGTTTCTTAACATTCTTACCAATATCACATCCTTTGCAAATTCCTTCATGTGTAGACTGTAGTTTTGGTATTCCTTCAACCATATTTTTGAGGAAGTGTAATGCTTGATAGTTTATATGAGCATACCTTCTATGCCAAATTTCATTGGGATTGACTTCATCATGTACAAGGGCTTCAACATTTTCTTCTAGTAGTCTATATAATCTTCCTTCATGGGTTCCAATAACTCTAGCATTATCTATGTTGGAGTCTTTAGGCCACGATAATATTTTTCCATCTACAAAGGCTATTCTTTTTCCTTTGTCTTCTAGGAAATATACGGATACAATATTATTTTCTAAACTAGGTACATATAAAAGATTGCTCAAAAGAACAGTTTTACCTTTATTCATTTTTATGGAGGCTTGACCAATTCCTTCGATTGGGTAAGTGTTTTTGTATCCAAGTTCTACCTTGTACAATGTCTTCTTTTCATTTATATTGGAGATTCTGGCTTGGTCTCCTGTCATATGCTTGGAAGCTCCACTGTCGATTATCCACATGTCATCTTCAAGAGTTCATGTGAGCGCTGAGTAGTTTAGAAGATTCATCTTTTCATTCATGATTTTTGTTGACTAATAACTCGTCAAGATTTGACCCAAAATCTCAATCTTCACATTTTTGCCTTCTGAGAGTGCCAAGAGGTGCGTTGGACTAAGGAACACTTGAACATATTCTCTTTGATTAAGGTATTCCATCATAAGATGCTAGGAAAGAGTTTTAGGGTTTCTACAACTGCACATGATAGTAACCCTAGAGGCAATGCTTCAGTAACTGCTCTTACTAGAAACCCTAGCGACGATTATTCAACAAGATTGATAACCTTATGGCTTAGCTTCCTTCCAGTGGTTAGACTGAATTAAGGAGGTGTGGGCCCATAACCTGTTAGAATATTGGGTGTGCTCATTTAACCATAGACAATATAGCAATATTGTCACCCAACCCTAGGCACTAATTCCACCCCCGAGCACCTTAACCTTGACAGAGAGAAGAATTTTTTGCAACAAACCAATAGCCAACCAAGGCTAATGCACCAAGAAAAGATAACCAAAACTGATCAGAGAGTCCAACCCATAAAAACCGAAAATGCAGATTGCAGAACTGTCGGCAACAATTGCTCCCCAGAATTGTGCACAACTCGACTTCTGCAGTGCGCACAAGTGTATTTCTACAATTCTGAGAATTCTAGATAAAATCAAGACTGGCCTCCTATATTTATACTGCTTCTTCCAAACTGTCTGGGTCGACTTCTTATTATGGGTGCCAAATACCTAGTATATAATATTTTCTTTAGTCGACTTCTCTTCTAGGGTTATATCCAAATCTTTTCTTGCTTTCGGAATATTCTAATCTTGTCAAAGGTTACAAATGGAGGTTAATACCTCCCGCAGATACCATAATATCAACACGGGCTACCAACCCACCCACAATTATTCCCTAACCTTATAGTCTAAAAGAAATATTTGAATTCAATTAAAACTTCACACATGCAGAGAAAGAGTCGGAGCTTAGCCCGAGCCCTGGTCACATTCCTTTTCCATAAGACCAACAACAAGCGCGAGGGTTCCAATGATAAGCCCTAGTCACATTCCTTTTCCATATGACCACCAGGCGTGCGGAGAACTCCAATTGACTAGCACACAGGTGCTACTTTTGCGGTCAACGCTTGACCACATGGGCCACGCGACCACTACCTCTGCCGAGAAAGGTGTTAAGTCTCCTAATGGTGTTACAAATTGCCACCTTTTGTAGGATGTGCATGGGTGTTGGGTTTAGGTATGGGAAATGCCCAAAATCCAGGTTCAATTCACACAGGTGCATTTTGGAGGAGCAGAGACAACAAAGATTTGGGAGAAACTTTGAGGAAGTGATTCCAACTCAGTTTTTGGCCAAACTAGGTGCAGGAAGAGCTCAACTAGGGGTTTTTGGACGTTCTGGAGCCATTGAAGCCATATATTTTTCATTCTCATCATTTTAAATCACTGATTTTGACACTTTGATAATTAATGAAAATGATCCATTGGAAGTTGGACCAAGAGATGTAGCCCAAGAGAGGGGTGAACTCCTTTATCATTTTTCTTTGTTAATGTGTTTACTTTGATGGATGTTATGTCTGTTTATGTTGCTCATGATTAAGTAAAAACTCATTAAGTTTTATGTGTTTGTAACCTGATCCTATTACCCAAGCACATATAAATTTCACTTGCAATTTTAAAAAGACTCGGGCCTTTTCAGTTTCAGATCATACAAGTTTCCAAGTATTATTCCTTTCTATGGCATCAATTTAGTCATTCATATCTTCTACCCAAACTGTTTTCTTAACAACATCATCAAAATTTATAGGATCATATGTAATCAATGCAAAATTTGAAACTTGATCTACTTCATCATTTTGCTCATATAATTCTCTTAAACTTATAGTCTTCTAAGCTCTAATTTTTTTCTTAATGAAGCTAAAGTAAGATTTGATTCATCACTTACCTATGATCTTGTTTGTTGTCCACCATGACCGGATGTCTCACCATGCTCATATGTTTTGGGTGTTCTTAGTTGTGATGGGCTTACTCCTGGTGATTGTCTTACAACAGTTCTTGTTGCAAGTGTATGTGACTGTGAAATTAATTTTCCACCCTATATAGCCTTCTCATCTCCATCATCATCTTCATGGGATATTTCATCTCCCCCTGAAACAATTTTTTCAATGCTACCATCCCAAGCTTCTTCTTCTTTGAACTCAACATCTTTATTGATAACATACTTCTTGGTGACGGGACTATAGATTATATATGCCTTAGACTCCTCAATGTATCAAACAAAGACACAATTCACATTTCTTTCATTCAACTTTCTCCTCATCTCTTCAGGTACATGTGCATAAGCTATGCAGTAAAAAATTCTCAAATGGGATACGTTGTTATTCTTACCACTCCACGATTCTTGGGGAACTTGGTTCTTTACACTCTTAGTTGGACTCTTGTGTAGAATATATATTGAACAAACAACTGCATCACCCCAATATTTTTTTGGAAGATGCTTCTCCTTCAACATACTTCAATCCATATTCATCATCCTGGTTTATGGTCATCCTGTGACTCCTCTATCATGTGTGCGACCTGTTTTTCAACATCTGCTTGCTTCTTCCAATACTTTTTAGGTGCATAATGTCCAAATTTATTACAATAATAACATTGTACCTTATATTTATCATACCTATGATTTCCTTGCTGTCGGGATCTGTTGCTACTCCCCCTTAAACTAGAAGGATTATGTTGAGTTTTCTTCTCAAATTCTGAATCATTTTTGTTGTCTCTTTGACCAGCAAATCGACCTCCTCTTCCTCGGCTACTAGATCTTCCTCTCTCACTGCCTCTAGTAACATGAAGCTAGGATTTGAAGACATTCTCTAGTGGATTATCATATCTAGACATCCTAGATTCATGAGCAATCAGAGAACCAGTTAATTCATCAATATGCATTAGACTAATATCTTTAAATTCTTCTATGGGTACAACTACGAATTCAAACTTATTTGGCAAAGATATGAGAACTTTCTCAATTACTCTCTTTTCTGAGAGGTCTTCACCATACTGCCTTAGTTTATTCACAACATTCATGACTTGAGTCATGAAACTATCAACGGACTCATTGTCCTTCATCTTCAAATTTTCAAAGTCTCTTCTCAAATTATGAACCTTGATAGTCTTCACCTTGGATACACCTTGATAGCTAGTTTCAAGAGTGTCCCAAGCTTGCTTTGAAGAAACTGAACTTGACACCTTTGAAAATATGATTTCAGTTAGGCCTTGTTGAATAAAACCGAGGGCTTTGTTGTCTTTCTTTTTGTTCTCCTTCAACAAAATCCACTCAGTTTTTGTTAGAGCCAATTATGTTTCTTGGTCAACAGGATTGGATAGCCTATAGTAACAAACACCCAAAGATCTTGAGAACTCAGAATCATTCTCATTCTGATAAACTAAGAATCATAATTTCTTTTAGTCAAAGAAAGAATTTGTGGCTGAGCCAAATTAATGTTTGAAGACATATCATATCAGATTACAAAGCACTATATTCAATTACAACGAGGAACTAGAAATGTTACCAATTATGATACCACAATGAAGGATGCAAGGGAGTGTTTCAGAAAACAATGAACAGTTTCAACACTATGTAACAAACACGTGTTTCAACAAATAATAAAAAGCTATTACAACAAAAACTTAAGTGAATCACTATGTGTTTCAGTAGATAGTAAAATGTTATTACAACAAAACAAAGTTATAGAATAAATAGGGGAATTATAACAACAGATCAAAAACTCATGTTACAGCAGCAAAATAACTTCACTCAATCATTTCGTGCAAGAGTAAATTCACCCAGCTCTTTTGTACTAAATCTAAATAGCATTCTATAGCAAAACACATCAGTGCATAAGGATTTAACTAAAGATTTCAAACAGTAAACAAAGTATGCATGCCACGGCAAAATAAATTACTTTGTAATAAATATGAACATTATCATGAGTTTACAAACTCATATTCAAATAGAAAGAGAGTATAAAATTCCCTATCAACACTCTCCAGAAATAGCTATCAATTTCTATTTTTTCTACATTACAAAATCAAGATTACATAGATGTATATATATTGATACAATTGGTCAGTTAGCTTGTCTCTTCAAAATTCAATCAGTCAAAAATCAAAGAGTATGGCAGTAAGAAATATTCTATCATTAAATGAATAAGGTGGTTGCAATTAATTTATGAGCGGTGGTAATTCTTCAAAATTCCATCGATAAGCCCTCTTTCTGGGTTTATTATCTGGCTAACCATTTAAGCTGCAAGAATGCTGCTCAAGTTAGAGATATACCTTTTAGGAGGATTTGATTGGAGCAACAACTGTTTGGAAAGGATGCTAGAAGCTGGATCCATTATATCTGAAGACTAACAAAAGGCTTGGAATAGAGTTAGAGGGATCTAGAAGATCTTTTGTCTCGAAGATATCATTTACAATGTTCAGATCTTCTCAGAATGAAGAAATATGAATTAGCTTAGAGTTACTGCAAAAATACAAATATATAACATAACCCACGTATATGATATAAAACATTGATTCATTTATGAGTTCTGCAAAATGATCCATGAAGTTTCTTTAATGCCCGTCAATTAATTATTCAGATTGTAACAACGAACTATTTTCTACACTGCACTAATTTCTTGGAAACCTAAATACTAGTGTCAGAAATCATTAGAAGTTTTTCCAAATTTGTAAGTCTGAAATAATATATATTAAAAAAATATAAAAAATATTAATTTAAATAACTTTGCTCCATATCAAAATTACTAATTTAATTTGTAATAATAATTATATGAATATATGTAATACAATATTGAAACTTTAATATCCATAAAGATTTAATTAGAAAATGAGAAACAAAATTAAAAATCATATATAAAATTTTAACATCTTTTTAAAATTAAACTTTACATATATAAACTTCAAACATCTTTTTAAAATTAAACTTTACATATATAAACTTCAAATATCTTTGTAAATTTGAAGTATTATTCTTGTTGTGATTGGAAAAAACTAAATAATATTACTCTTGTAATATGAAAATACAATAAAAATCAATGTTATGGTTGGTTGATAGCAACAAGTTGCCATGGACAGGGTATAAAGTGAGTATTATTAAGTTTTTTTATTTAAATAATTTTTAAAATAATAATTAGTTTATTTTAGTCTTTGTTTTATAGTGATATTTTAAATAAATATGCTCTGCGAATGTTGAGAAAGAATGTTGGGAACTAACTAGTTTGAGAGAAGCTGGAAATGAGAACGAGTTTGAGAGATGTTGGAGGGGTTCCGTAGAGTGGACACTCCACCTATCATATGGCACAATAGAGTATGCTTAAGAGTAAATTTATAACTCTTATTTTATTAGTCTAACTATGATTTTAGTATCATTCTTAACTATGATTTTATGATTATTTTAAATATAATAGTACATGCATGAAAGTTGGGTGATTAGAAAAGCGTATGATGAAGGGTAAATTTAAAGCTTAGTATGTTGAAGGGTAAAATTAAAGATTTCCCTTAAATTTACCCTTGTTCATACTCTTTTATAATCACTCAACTTATTTTATCAAATGATAAGTAAAGTGTCCACTAACTATTAAAATTCTTGGAGCAACTATTATCTCCAGAAGAGAAACAAAAATGGGTTTAAAATATGCTAGGTTATAAATTTTAAATTATTTATAAAAAAGGAAAATGCAATTTTGCGGAATATGCCCTTTCAAGTAAAGAAGAAGAAACACAAGATTCATTATGTGCTATTTATATTCCATAATCTAATTTAGTGGAAGAAGCAAGGGTAGAATGGAATAAATATCAAGAGGTATGCAAGATCATTAAACAACTATAAGAGGACCTTTCATTACATAATTTTTTATGGAAGAATGACTTGCTATGGTATCATGATCTCCTATATTTATGTAAGAATTACCAACTCAAACAGAAGGTCCTTCTGGAATCGCACACTTCTCCTATAGGAGGACATTCAAGATTCTTGAAAACATACCACAAGATCAAGAAGGTTTTTTTTTTGGGAAGGTCTTAAAATTGATTTTCAAAATTTTGTGTTCGAATGTGTGGTATACCAACAAAATAATTGAGAGACAATCAAGATGCTAGGTCTCCTACAACCATTATCTATACCAATTCAATGTTAGGAAGAAGTTTCAATGGATTTTATTATAATTTTACTTAAATCTGAAGGAGATACTATCATCATGGTAATAATGGATTGAATGACAAAGTATGCCCACTTTGTCTTTGTTTCTCATCCTTTTAAAGAAAGTAAAGTAGCCACAACATTCATGGAAATAATTCAAAATATACATGGAGTTCCCAATATTATTGTAAGTGACAAAGATCCAATTTTAACTGGAAATTTTTGGACTAAACAATTTCTTGTTTGGGTACTCAATTGGCTCACAAATCATCTTACCATCCTCAATATGATGGGAAACTAAGATTGTGAATAAATTTCTATAAGGATATCTTCATTTCTTTGCATCTGATAAATAGACACAATGGGTCAAGTGGTTGTCCTTGGTGGAATGGCGATACAACACATCCTTCCATACTTCATAAAAATGTCCCCATTTCTGGCACTTTATGGATATAATCCTCCATCCATCACATCACCCTTAAAAAGGAATACAAAGGTTCAAGCAATATAGTACCACATAGGGCACCAAGAAGAGGTTCTCAAACTATTGAAGGATAACTTGGTTATGGCACAAAATAGGATAAAACAATAAGCCGATCAAAATCACAGTGAAAGGGAATTTGAAGTGGGAGACTAGGTATTTCTAATGCTACAATCATGCAAACATATTTCCCTCAAGCAACAAAAGAAGGAAAATAAATCAGCACCCAAATATTATGGCTCCTACAAGATCTTTCAAAGGATTGGAAATATGGATTATAAATGGGAATTGCCTCCATCTTCACATGTACTTCCAATCTTCCATGTTTCTTGCTTAAAGAAGGTAATCAGCAACAAGATCCCAATCCAAACTATTTTACCAGAGATTAATGAAGAAGGGAAAATCATACTAAAACTAGGAACAATCCTTGAAATAAGGATTAAGCAACTAAAAAATAGAGCAAGTATTGAGTACCTCGTCAAATGGAAGAACCTACTAGTGGAAGAGGTGACATGGGGAGATGAGTTATTCATGAAAAAACA
>JASDQU010502622.1:29359-56420 GCA_032191745.1 Picea mariana | reverse complement strand
GGCCTTATTCCAAAATTCATCCTTGTTGGCTTCTTCAAAACAATTTGGTTCAATTGTAGATAAGAGTGCTAGGTGTGTTTGTTCTGGTGAACAGATTTTTCTTCTAGTCTCAACTCCTGCATCTTTGTTTCCAATAATCTGATCTGAAGGATGATTCTTTTGTACTCGTTTGCTATGTGTCTTTGGAGATACTTGTTGAACTTGATCTTCTACTTCTGTCGGACTCTCTTCATCTTCATCTTCATCTTCTTCTTCTTTTTCATCTTCTTCTTCAAAAAATTTTTCCATTGATTTGTTTCTTCTTTCTTTGATTCTGGTATGCCAGTTTCATCACAACATCATTTCTACTAATACTTGGTGCAATATTCTGCAGAAGGTTAGAGGGCAACTCTAACTTTATAATAGAAACAATCATGCAAAATTAGTGTATACTATAACAAACATTCAAACAATATATATACCTATATATAATTTTAGATAAAATTGACAAAATAAAAAAAGATAATGAATATATAGCTAATTACCATGGGACGATATTCATTCGATCCGCCATAAATGTGCCCATATTTCCTACAATGTGTTTTAGTTGTTTCTATTAAAATTCTTACGGGACATATGAGGCAACATTTTTGACAAGGGAAATAACATCTACCATCACCCTTTTCACCCTTTTTAATTTTTTTTCCACCTCTAACTATATTCTGTGACATTCTTCTGCACAAAAATACCCTTTCAGAACTGTCATTATTATAGCAAGATTGTCGCAACATCTTTAAATCATCAAATATTTATAGGTCAATTTTGGTCACCGTCATTGCAATTGCAATGAACGTGAGCTATATATATATATATATATATATATATATATATATGTTATGTTTAGGTCACTTTCACTTTGCGAAGATGAGAACGGTTATAACGGTGCATTCTTCGCTAGTGCAATGAACTTTATAACAGTCAAAAGTGGGCATTGCTCTTGCGACGAAAACACAATTTTGTCGAAATTGAGACAGCAGTCCACCATATTGACTATTGTCTCAACACCGATGATATTTTTCATCCGTTGATAGAGTGACGACTATGGGGTGGATTTAGATCAAAATTGAAAAATTGAACTTTTTCTTTAGAATTTTGTGACGAAAGAGTACTTTCGTCACAAGTAGTCATCGCAATTTTTCCAATATGTAGTAGTGTTGGTTTTGGATACATGGTCTGAATCAATATTCTCACATGGCTGCATTGGATGATCAAGTTGTTCTATTTCTTCATTCTTACTTTCTAGAAGACATGTGGTTTCTTCAATAGGGTCTTCATACTCTTCTTCTTCTATAGATTCTTCTATGGATTTCTTGAAAGCCATCTTTTCATTGAAGGTTACATCTATGTTGACTTCAATCTTATGTTGTTCTGGGATATAGATTCTATAGGCTTTGGATGATTCACTGTATCCCACGAATATGCCCTTCTTTCCTGAGGGTTCTAATTTATTCCTTTTATCCTTGGGAATGTGAAAGTAAACAGGGCATCCAAATATTCTTAGGTGTTCCACATTAGGTTTCTTTCCTGAGAAGGCTTCTTCTGGAGTCATATCCTTTAATATGCAGTGAGGAATTATGTTTTGAACATATATTGTTGTCATGGTTGCTTCTCCCCATAGATACATAGATAAACCTTGATTGATCAATAGTGCCTTCAAGGTTTCTTCAATAGATCTGTTCTTCCTTTCTTCTACACCATTTTGTTTAGGATTTTGAGGAACAATTAGCTCCCTCCTAACCCCTGCCGATTTGAAAAAGGCAACAAATTCCTTGGATGTATATTCTCCTCCATTATCTCTTCTCAAGGTCTTGATTTTCTTGTTTGTGAGGTTCTCTTTCTCTGCTTTGAATTCTTGAAACTTGTTGAATACTTCATCCTTTGTCTTCAAGAGATATAGCCAATTCTTTCTTGAGTAATCATCTATGAAGATTAGATAGTAAAGAGAACCTCCTAGAGATTTGACTGGCATCAGACCACAAACATATGAATGTATTAGATCTAGTATTTCCTTAGATCTATTATTGTTGCTTGAGAATGGTTTCTTAACATTCTTACCAAGATCACATCCTTTGCAAATTCCTTCATGTGTAGACTGTAGTTTTGGTATTCCTTCAACCATATTTTTGAGGAAGGGTAATGCTTGATAGTTTGTATGAGCATACCTTCTATGCCAAATTTCATTGGGATTGACTTCATCATGTACAAGGGCTTCAACATTTTTTTCTATAAGTCTATATAATCTTCCTTCACGGGTTCCAATAACTCTAGCATTATCTATGTTGGAGTCTTTAGGCCACGATAATACTTTTCCATCTACAAAGGCTATTATTTTTCCTTTGTCTTCTAGGAAATATAAGGATACAATATTATTTTCTAAACTAGGTACATATAAGAGATTTCTCAAAAGAACATTGTTACCTTTATTCATTTTGACGGAGGCTTGACCAATTCCTTCGACTGGGTAAGTGTTTTTGCATCCAAGTTCTACCTTGTACAATGTCTTCTTTTCATTTATATTGGAGAGTTTGGCTTGGTCTCCTGTCATATGCCTGGAAGCTCCATGTCGATTATCCACATGTCATCTTCAAGAGTTCATGTGAGCGCTGAGTAGTTTAGATGATTCATCTTTTCATTCATGATTTCTGTTGACTGATAACTTGTCAAGCTTTGACCCAAAATCTCAATCTTCACGTTTTTGCCTTCTGAGAGTGCCAAGAGGTGCGTTGGACTAAGGAAGACAAGAACATATTCTCTTTGAGTAAGGTATTCCATCATAAGATGCTAGGAAAGAGTTTTAGGGTTTTTACAACTTCACATGACAGTAACCCTAGCGGGAATGCTTCGGTAACTACTCCTACTAGAAACCCTAGCGATGATTATTCAACGAGATTGATAACCTTATCGCTTAGCTTCCTTCTATTGGTTAGACTGAATTAAGGAGGTGTGGGCCCATAACCTGTTAGAATATTGGGTGTGCTCATTTAACCATAGACAATATAACAATATTGTCACCCAACCATAGGCACTAATTCCACCCCCGAGCACCTTAACCTTGATAGAGAGAAGAATTTTTGGCAACAAACCAATAGCCAACCAAGGATAATGCACCAAGCAAAGATAACCAAAACTGATCAGAGAGTCCAACCCATAAAAACTGAAAATGCAGATTACAGAACTGTCGGTAGCAATTGCTCCCCAGATTTGTGCACAACTCGACTTCTGCAGTGCACACAAGTGTATTTCTACAATTCTGAGAATTCTGGATAAAATCAACACTGACCTCCTATATTTATACTACTTCTTCCAGACTGTCTGGGTTGACTTCTTATTATGGGTGCCAAATACCTAGTATATAATATTTTCTTTGGTCGACTTCTCTTCTAGGGTTATATCCAAATATTTTCTTTCTTCCGGAATATTCTAATCTCGTCAGAGGTTACAAATGGAGGTTAATACCTCCCGCAACTACCATAATATCAGCATGGGCTACCATCTCGCCCACAATTATTCCCTAACCTTATAGTCTAAAAGAAATATTTGAATTGAATTAAAACTTCACACGTGCGGAGAAAGAGTCGGGGATTAGCCCAAGCCCTGGTCACATTCCTTTTCCATAAGACCAACAACATTGTCCAACAACAAGAACGAGGGTTCCAATGTTAATCCCTAGTCACATTCCTTTTCCATATGACCACCAGGCACGCAGAGAACTCTAATGGACTAGCACACAGGTGCTACTTTTGCGGTCGACGCTTGACCACATGGGCCACGCGACCACTACCTCTGCCAAGAAAGGTGTTAAGTCTCCTAACAGTGTGACAAATTGGCACCTTTTATAGGATGTGAATGGGTGTTGGGTTTAGGTACGAGAAATGCCTAGAAGCCAGGTTCAGTTCACACAGGTGCATTTTGGAGGAGCAGAGACAACAAAGAATTGAGAGAAACTTCAAGGAAGTGATTCCAACTCAGTTTTTGGCCAAAACATGTGCAGGAAGAGCTCAACTAGGGGTTTTTGGACGTTCTGGAGCCATTGAAGCCATCTATTTTTCATTCTGAGCATTTTAAAGAACTAATTTTGACACTTTGATAATTAATGAAAATGATCCATTGGAATTTGGACCAGGAGATGTAGCCCAAGAGAGGGGTGAACTCCTTTATCATTTTTCTTTGTTAATGTGTTTACTTTGATGTATGTTATGTCTATTTATGTTGCTCATGATTAAGTAAAAACTCATTAAGTTTTATGTGTTTATAACCTGATCCTATTACCCAAGCACACACAAATTTCACTTGCAATTTTAAAGAGACTCAGTCCTTTTCAATTTCAGATCATACAAGTTTCCAAGTATTATTCCTTTCTATGGCATCAATTTCCTCCTTCATATATTCTACCCAAACTTTTTTCTTAACAACATCATCAAAATTTATAGGATCATATGTAATCAATGCAAAATTTGAAACTTGATCTACTTCATCATTTTGCTCATACAATTCTCTTAAACTTTTAGTCTTCTAACCTCTAATTTGTTTCTTAATGAAGCTAAAGTAGGATTTGATTCATCACTTACCTATGATCTTGTTTGTTTCACACCATGATCGGATGTCTCACCATGCTCATATGTTTTGGGTGTTCTTAGTTGTGATGGGATTACTCCTGGTGATTGTCTTACAAGAGTTCTTGTTGCAGGTGTATGTGACTGTGAAATTAATTTTCCACCCTATATAGCCTTCTCATATCCATCATCATCTTCATGGGATATTTCATCTCCCCCTGAAACAATTTTTTCAATGCTACCATCCCAAGCTTCTTCTTCTTTGAACTCAACATCTCTATTGATAACATACTTCTTGGTGACGGGATTATAGATTCTATATGCCTTAGACTCCTCAATGTATCAAAAAAAGACACAGTTCACATTTCTTTCATTCAACTTTTTCCTCATCTCTTCAGGTACATGTGCATAAGCTATGCAACCGAAAATTCTCAAATGGGATACATTGTTATTCTTACCACTCCACGATTCTCGGGGAACTTGGTTCTTTACACTCTTAGTTGGACTCTTGTTCAGAATATATATTGAAAAAACAACTGCATCACCCCAATATTTGTTTGGAAGATTCTTCTCCTTCAACATACTTCGATCCATATTCATCATCCTAGTTTATGGTCATCCTGTGACTCCTCTATCATGTGTGCAGACTGTTTTTCAACATTTGCTTGCTTCTTCCAACACTTTTTAGGAGCATAATGTCCAAATTTATTACAATAATAACATTGTACGTTATATTTATCATACCTATGATTTCCTTGCTATCGGGATCTGTTGCTACTCCCCCTTAAACTAGAAGGATTCTATTGAGTTTTCTTCTCAAATTCTGAATCATTTTTGTTGTCTCTTTGACCGACAAAATGACCTCCTCTTCCTCGACTACTAGATCTTACTCTCTCACTACCTCTAGTAACATGAAGTTGGGATTTGAAGATATTCTCTAATGGATTATCATATCTAGACATCCTAGATTCATGAGCAATTAGAGAACCAATTAATTCATCAATATGCATTAGACTAATATCTTTAAATTCTTCTATGGGTACAAATATGAATTCAAACTTCTTTGGCAAAGATAAGAGAACTTTCTCAATTACTCTCTCGTCTGAGAGGTCTTCACCATACTGTCTTAGATGATTCACAATATTAATGACTTGAGTCATGAAACTATGAACAGACTCATTGTCCTTCATCTTCAAATTTTCAAAGTCTCTTCTCAAATTATGAAACTTGATAGTCTTCACCTTGGATACACCTTGATAGCTAGTTTCAAGAGTGTCCCAAGATTTCTTTGAAGAAACTGAACTTGACACCTTTGAAAATATGCTTTCAGTTAGGCCTTGTTGAATAAAACCGAGGGCTTTGTTCTCTTTCTTTTTGTTCTCCTTCAACAAAATCCGCTCGGTTTTTGTTAGAGACAATTATGTTTCTTGGTCAACAGGATTGGATAGCCTATAGTAACAAACACCCAAAGATCTTGAGAACTCAGAATCATTCTCATTCTGATAAACTAAGAATCATAATTTCTTTCAGTCAAAACAAGAATCTGTGGCTGAGCCAAATTAATGTTTGAAGACATATCATATCAGATTACAAATTACTATATTCAATTACAACGAGGAACTAGAAATGTTACCAGTTATGATACCACAATGAAGGATGCAAGGGAGTGTTTCAGAAAACAATGAACAATTTCAACACTATGTAACAAACATGTGTTTCAACAAATAATAAAAAGCTATTACAACAAAAACTTAAGTGAATCACTATGTGTTTCAGTAGATAGTAAAATGTTATTACAACAAAACAAAGTTATAGAAGAAATAGGGGAATTATAACAACAGATCAAAAACTCATGTTACAGCAGCAAAATAACTTCACTCAATCATTTTGTGCAAGAGTAAATTCACCCAGTTCTTTTGTATTAAATCTAAATAGCATTCTATAGCAAAACACTGCAGTGCATAAGGATTTAACTAAAGATTTCAAACAGTAAACAAAGTATGCATGCCACAGCAAAATAAATTACTCTATAATAAATCTGAACATTATCATGAGTTTACAAACTCATATTCAAATAGAAAGAGAGTATCAAATCCCCTATTAACACTCTCCAGAAATAGCTATCAATTTATATTTTTTCTACATTACAAAATCAAGATTACATAGATGTATATATATTGATACAATTGGTTGGTTAGCTTGTTTCTTCAAAATTCAATCAGTCAAAAATCAAAGAGTATGGTGGTAATAACTCTTCTATCATTAAATGAATAAGGTGGTTGCAATTAATTTATGAGCAGTGGTAACTCTTCAAAATTCCATCGATAAGCCCTCTTTTTGGGTTTATTATCTGGCTAACCATTTAAGCTGTAGGAATGCTACTCAAGTTAGAGATATACCTTTCAGGAGGATTTGATTGGAGCGACAATTGTTTGGAAAGGATGCTAGAAGCTGGATCTGTTATATATGAAGACTAACAAAAGGCTTGGAATAGAGTTAGAGGGATCTAGAAGATCTTTTTTCTCGAAGATATCATTTACAATGTTCAGATCTTCTTAGAATGAAGAAATATGAATTAGCTATACAAATATATAATATAACCCACGTATATGATATAAATCATTGATTCATTTATGATTTTTGCAAAACGATCCATGAAGTTTCTTTAATGCCTGTCAATTAATTATTCAGATTGTAACAACGAACTATTTTCTACACTGCACTAATTTCTTGGGAACCTAAATACTAGTGTCAGAAATCAATTAAGTTTTTCCAAATTTGTAAGTCTGAAATAATATATATTAAAAAAATATAAAAATTATTAATTTAAATAACTTTGCTCCATATCAAAATTATTAATTTAATTTGTAATAATAACTATATGAATATATGTAATACAATATTGAAACTTTAATATCCATAAAGATTTCATTAGAAAATGAGAAACAAAATTAAAAATCATATATAAAATTTTAACATCTTTTTAAAATTAAACTTTACATATATAAACTTCAAACATCTTTTTAAAATTAAACTTTACATATATAAACTTCAAACGTCTTTGTAAATTTGAAGTATTATTCTTGTTGTGATTGGAAAAAACTAAATAATATTACTCTTGTAATATGAAAATACAATAAAAATCAATGATATGGTTGGTTGATAGCAACAAGTTGCCATGGACAGGGTATAAAGTGAGTATTATTAAGTTTTTTTATTTAAATAATTTTTAGAATAATAATTAGTGTATTTTAGTCTTTGTTTTATAGTGATATTTTAAATAAATATGCTCCGAGAATGTTGAGAAAGAATGTTGGGAACTAACTAGTTTGAGAGAAGCTGGAAATGAGAATGAGTTTGAGAGATGTTGGAGGGGTTCCGTAGAGTGGACACTCCACCTATCATATGGCACAATAGAGTATGCTTAACAGTAAATTTATAACTCTTATTTTATTAGTTTAACTATGATTTTAGTATCATTCTTAACTCTGATTTTATGATTAGTTTAAATATAATAGTACATGCATGAAAGTTGGGTGATTAGAAAAGAGTATGATGAAGGGTAAATTTAAAGCTTAGTATGTTGAAGGGTAAAATTAAGGATTTCCCTTAAATTTACCCTACATCATACTCTTTTCTAATCACTCAACTTATTTTATCAAATGATAAGTAAAGTGTCCACTAACTATTAAAATTCTTGGAGCAACTATTATCTCCAGAAGAGAAACAAAAATGGGTTTAAAATATGCTAGGTTATGAATTTTAAATTATTTATAAAAAAGGAAAATGCAATGTTGTGGAATATGCCCTTTCAAGTAAAGAAGAAGAAACACAAGGTTCATTATGTGCTATTTATATTCCATAATCTAATTTAGTGGAAGAAGCAAGGGTAGAATGGAATAAATATCAAGAGGTATGCAAGATCATTAAACAACTATAAGAGGACCTTTCATTACATAATTTTGTATGGAAGAATGAATTGCTATGGTATCATGATCTCCTATATTTATGTAAGAATTACCAACTCAAACAGAAGGTCCTTATGGAATCGCACACTTCTCCTATAGGAGGACATTCAAGATTCTTGAAAACATACCACAAGATCAAGAAGGTTTTTTTCTGGGAAGGTCTTAAAATTGATTTTCAAAATTTTGTGTTCAAATGTGTGGTGTACCAACAAAATAATTGAGAGACAATCAAGATCCCAGGTCTCCTACAACCATTATCTATACCAATTCAATGTTAGGAAGAATTTTCAATGGATTTTATTATAAATTTACTGACATCTGAAGGAGATACTATCATCATGGTAATAATGGATCGAATGACAAAGTATGCCCACTTTGTCTTTGTTTCTCATCATTTTAAAGAAAGTAAAGTAGCCACAACATTCATGGAAATAATTCAAAATATACGTGGAGTCCCCAATATTATTGTAAGTGACAAAGATCCAATTTTAACTCGAAAGTTTTGGACTAAACAATTTCTTGTTTGGGTACTCAATTGGCTCACAAATCATCTTACCATCCTCAATATGATGGGAAACTAAGATTGTGAATAAATTTATATAAGGATATCTTCATTTCTTTGCATCTGATAAATAGACACAATGGGTCAAGTGGTTGTCCTTGGTGGAATGGTGATACAACACATCCTTCCATACTTCATAAAAATGTCCCCATTTCTGGCACTTTATGGATATAATCCTCCATCCATCACATCGCCCTTAAAAGGGACTACAAAGGTTCAAGAAGTATAGTACCACATAGGGCACCAACAAGAGGTTCTCAAATTATTGAAGGATAACTTGGTTATGGCACAAAATAGGATAAAACAATAAGCCGATCAAAATCGCAATGAAAGGGAATTTGAAGTGGGAGACTGGGTATTTCTAATGCTACAATCATGCAAACATATTTCCCTCAAGCAAAAAAAGAAAGAAAATAAATCAACACCCATATATTATGGCCCCTACAAGGTTTTTCAAAGGATTGGAAATATGGATTATAAATGGGAATTGCCTCCATCTTCACATGTACATCCAATCTTCCATGTTTCTTGCTTAAAGAAGGTAATCGGCAACAAGATCCCAATCCAAACTATTTTACCAGAGATTAATGAAGAAGGGAAAATCATACTAAAACTAGGAACAATCCTTGAAATAAGGATTAAGCAACTAAAAAATAGAGCAAGTATTGAGTACCTCGTCAAATGGAAGAACCTACTGGTGGAAGAGGTGACATGGGGAGATGAGTTATTCATGAAAAAACAATTGCATTTAAGTGTTGAATACAACATTTGTTTGAAGGGAAGGGGCATGTTAAGCCTTAGATAAAGCCCCATGTTATGTATTAAACCCCTTATTAAGCCCTATATTGAATTATTAAATTTCTAGTGTCATATGTGTATGTAGGATGGAACCCTTCATTGCACCCTTGCATTATAATTGTACCATTTGTCTCCCATATATATATATATATACACCAAGGAGACCTAATCTTAGGATCATATTATCTTGTCTTCTGAATTGGATATATTGTAAAATGAGATTTCCCCCTCGAAGTGGACTGCATTCATTGATTTTTTATCATTCTCAAGGTGTTAATTCATAACACTACTCACCTAATCTAGATTTTTTTTGAAAACTAGGTACACAGATCTTATCCAGAAAAATATCTACATTATGTCTTCTAACTGTGAAAGCTTACATTTTCAGACTATTCACCTAGCTATCATTTAAGAAATCAATCTCAATAAATCCATTTTCCTCCATATTCTCCCTCCCACTACTACCCCCCCCACCATGTTCCTCACAATTATTTCCTCTTATTCTTCATATCACACCATATTCACTATCTATATCCATTCCCTATCCCACTATTATAACCCAAGGCTTCTCAAAACAACCCCAAAAGTTTGGGACCCAAAAAAATATAGAAAAACTGCCAAAGTGACACAAACCCTCTACCTCTCTAAGGGTCTTCTCAACCTCCCAGTCAAGGATCAATCAATTTTGAGTTGGATTGACTCTTAGGACTTATAATGAGTCCCAATTTGGGTTTACATGGGCCCCTATTTACTCTCTGCGCAAGTTTCCAAATACCCACGATTTCTCTACCCTGACACTTTTCTTCTTAAAGAAAAAATTTAAATTTTTAGGTNCCCCAAAAGTTTGGGACCCAAAAAAATATAGAAAAACTGCCAAAGTGACACAAACCCTCTGCCTCTCTAAGGGTCTTCTCGACCTCCTAGTCAAGGATCAATCAATTTTGAGTTGGATTGACTCTTAGGACTTATAATGAGTCCCAATTTGGGTTTACACGGGCCCCTATTTACTCTCTGCACAAGATTCCAAATACCCGCGAGTTCTCTACCCTGACACTTTTCTTCTTAAAGAAAAAATTTAAATTTTTAGGTGCTAGCTCCCTTTGCTAGGTCCCTCTCCTTCATTTGACCACAGGATATGACTTGGGACTTAACCCTTGGACCCCACCCAATTCAGGGCTTCGAGATATTTACACTTCAAGAGTTCCCATGAACAGATCTTTCGATCCCTCCCAAGCTGTGAAATGCACAAAGTGTCAAACCCCTAAAGGATCAATGGCTTATAAACCCGCACAGATCAACGATTGATGGTTAAGTCCACTTTCGAGCTTTGGGAGTTCTTCCCCCCTTCCACAAGCTTTCTCTCGGAGTGACTCTCCTCCGAACACACGGATCCCTACCACGTGCCTTCTTGGATCCAACAATCCAGATTCACCCTTGCACTTCAGCTTTGGGACTTCGATGGAATGGTCCTTTTATCCTCGTGATTTTCATGAAGCTCTATCCTCTCAATTAAACTATCTATCAATATCTGTCCATGGCAGATCAACGACCACGGTTACTTCGCTCCTTCAGGACTTCAACAGTCCCACTCCTTGTATACCTGGTAAAATCCTTGAATACACTAAGTGTCGAAGGGTCTTTATGGCTATCCTTCACACAATTTTTCTAGATATGACAATCATTATCTTCCTGGAAATATCCCACAGGATCTTCACTGTCGCTTTTTGAAATTCTCCCTTCAAGGAATTATGGTCGTTGGCCCTCCTGATCTTGGTTTTCCCAAGTGAATGGGACATCGAACTACTCTATGTGTGCTCTTCCTGCATGGTAAATTTTTTTTTATCTCTCCTGATCTTAAGTTTCATAGGTATATGAGACCTCTACCTCCCTTTTGTGTTCTTCTTTCGAACAAGAAAACATTTGGACTTAGGAAATTTTCTAAGTCTTTTCTCCTTGAAGACTCGGGTTGCTATCTCTCTTGAGCTTCTTTCTCCAAGTTTTTGGGTTCCTTGGGCACACATCTTACTGCCTTAACCTATGAAATGATTAACTATTCTTACTTTGAACAATGAGTTTGGAAACGACTCTACTTGCACACTCCTTCCATGGCTCTATGCTTTCTCTGCACTATTAGTATCAAAGATTCAATGTTATCTCTCCTGAGCTTCTATGACTTGAATTAACTCTGTCAATGCACTCCTTGCATACAATGTGCACTCCTTGCATGAGCTCTCAGAATAGAAACAATTGAAACTTATTTAATTCCAAAAACTCATGTACTCAGTCACATAATACATTCACAGAACGAGAACAAGTAAAAAGAGAGAATTTAAATGAACAAGAAGCATATCATTCATTTAGATAAACACAGTAACATCAACACCAAACATTTGGGTCAAAACTCTTATGTTCTGTTCATTTCGGTGATAAAATATACATACATATAGGAAGTTCTCCACTGCTCTTCAACAACTCATACAATTTTCTTTATCTCACACAGCAGTAGCATTAGATCTCTCTTCCTCTCACTAACTACTATTACAAAAAATGAACAACAACCTAATGCTATCCTATTGGGACTTAATGCATCCATCTACTAAGGAATTTGGAGCTAATATCATTTAAACATAATATAAGGGCTGATGTGCAGCCTCTATACAATACTTCATTTACATCAAAGTGATATTGATTCGAGAGGATCTTTGGGGATGGCCTCAACCTCCAATCATTAAGCACATTTCTTTTCATAAAATTTCAAATTCAAAAAGGTGTGCTCTCCTTTGTGTAGTCCAAATTAGCTCCATAAATTCGTTGGATGATTTGTTTCTCTCCAACCTATCCTCCTATTTTAATGTTGATGTAGATGCTCTTGCATCATACTCCTCTAGCCAAAAATCCATGGAATCTTATCCATGAGCTCCTTCATTGTATTTCATTGATTCAAAATATTTTCTTCACTTATCCATCTTGCATCTTCTTCTGTATGGCCTTTCCACTTCACAATTTATTCAAAATAAGTCTTTCTTCTGGTCCTTTTGCCAATTCTCTAATCTATAATCTTCTCCATCTATGGATTCTCTACTATAGGAATTTTTTTTTCCCATCTAATTTCCTTCTGATCATATGATCCTCCTATGCCATATTACCTGTAAGGATATTGTTATAACCCTAAATTTCTCTACACATGCATACATGGCCTTGGTCCTCTTACTTGCATTTTGTACCAAAGCACTCCAGAGTTGCTTTGCTTAAAAAACCAATTTTTAGAAGATGTGCACGCCCTGCACCATTACTGCCCACGTACATACACTTTTTTCACCACTACAACTCCCATACATACGCATGCTTCACCATTACAACCCACGTATACTTCCAAAAGTTTCAAAAAATAAAAAAGTTGCAAGGAATTCGTTGAGATTATGGGCTATTGGTATTTTTCCAACTAGTCCGCCTGCTATATCCCGTCGCCAAATCGAATAACCATCCTTTTTTCATATAAAATGAGGTGTTGGGGTCTCATTTCACATCTAGGCATAAGAACAGTGAAACTCTGCCCGATTTCACTTCCCCTCCTTGCGTAAGATATTGTTGCCTTTTGTGAGAAATTGCCTCATCATTCCCTCATAAGCCCCTTCACCCTCCATTTAACCCATTCACTTCCCAAGAAAAGATCAAAAGGTTGAGAGAAGAAGTTCATACAAGGTGCACTTGGAGCTTGGTGAAGAGAAGCATGGACCAGGTTCGCAGAACGATGGTTGATTTAGATAGTAAAGGTATAATTTTTTTGTTATTAATAAAAGAATTATATTTTCCTGTCCCAAATGATGGTGTCTTGAATACTTTTATTTATTTATGCTTGGAATTCTAACATCTAACCCTAACTTATATATCGAATAACATGTTTATAGTTTTTTGTTTGTCAATCTTTGGATGTAGGTCAGCCCTAGGAGAAGACATGCAGTCAGGGAAACTCCTAAGCGCAAGGAGGTCATCATGAGACGTCGTATTAGAGGTATAGTTACCCGATCTCCTTTTTCCTTTCTTTATTGATATGAATTTTGGTATTTTGGGGGTAGTATAGAGAATTAATTGACTTTTAGATAGTTAATCGATCTACCTACATTGAGCCCTAGTGTAGTCAAAGGGGGGGTTTTACCGCTAGCAAAATTGGTGACCATACTAGAGAATCCTCTAGGGGTTTTTAGGGGATTTTGGGTTGTTTGATTGGTTTGTTTTCCTTTCAAGTTTATGTCAAGTTTTCTGAGTCTTTTAAGGGATCCTAGTCACCTTCAAGTGCTATACCAGTTGTCCCTTCCCTGTGAGTCTATATGTTCTTTTATTTTTTGGAATGATACAGAGGTGTACACACTTTGTCTTGAGTCATTCCGCATACATACATGCTCTGCTCAGTAAACAACCCACGTACATATGCAGGATGTTGATGCAACAACCTACGTGTTTGTTTCAAGAAATTTTTTGAAAAATAGGGAGTTGGCCTCTTTCCTGATTGAAGTTCACACTTCTCAGGGTTTCTTGGACTAGTCCAAAGTATCTATCTTACAACCATAGCCTGGGTTTCGAGTTCAATTTAATTGTCTTATTGATTTTATTATGTTTACTTTTGAAATGGTTTTATGGAAGTTTTTGAATTATAGATCTTCCTTCTTGGTTTCTTGAGTGATTCCCTGTGATCCGCAGTGGGATAGGAATCTATTTCAGTCTTGTTTTAGTGTTCTTTTTACCCCTTTCACTTGCTTTGAAAAAAGAGAAAAAAATATTTATTTCAGTTTTTATGTTTGAAGTAATTTAAAAAAAAAGGATTTTCTTTTCAGTTTGGTAAAGTAGTTAGAGTTGGTTATAAAGGAAAAAGAGTTTGTTTTTAAAGTTATTTATTGATTTCTTGAAACATAAGTATCTTGTATTCAAGCAAAAATATGTTTTAGGTTTTCTTTTCAAGATCTTGAAAAAGTTAGTTAAAGAAAAGTTGGTTACAAAGAGTTAGTTGTAAAACTTTGGTTTTAATTAGAGGTAATTTTTCTTTCAAGTTTTGTATTGTTCTCATCTTTTTTGTCTCTTATAACATCCCTAGTTTCACTTCCATATCCCTTGAGTAAATCAATCCATTAAAAAGAATGTTAAATCTAAAATTAACTATACTTTTTCTGTTTGTAGGGTCAACCAACTATTTTAGGGTTAGGGCCTTGAATTAGGTTGGAGAGGAAACTCTTCAAGGTTGTTAAACAAACATCGGATTAAGAGTTAGGTAGTGTTAAAGTCTAGTGTTATAAAATTTATCTAAGACCCCCCTCTAACACAAGGGATAAACACAATGTCACATGAGGAAAGGAAGTGGAGATAACCCCTCCAAAGATGTACTAAACGTAGTGGGGAATGCATATTGAGGATCTGTCGTGGGACTACTACCGACTGCATTTTCCTACGGAGCTTCACGAACCTTGAATCCATTCAATATACTCTATTGTATTCCATACCACTTGCTTTCGATACCCTCAATAGGTTTTAGACATGTCATCCTGCTCATTGTGATCCGCCTGACTGTCAATTGTACCTACTTGGTGACTGACTGTGAGCTGGAGAGTTAGTTTTCCATATTCTAGGGACTGACACGGGTGACTGTGGGGGTATACCACGGTACCTAGGTTAGACATGGGATCACACTTAAAAGAGTATACTCGAAGGCTTCTTCTGTGTTCGAGTTGTAATTGCACCAGTTAGTTTCTCTAGTGTTGGATGGCGTAATTGTTCTTCCTATTAAATAGTTGTTTTCTTGATTTGTCTTATAGGAATTTTTCTAGTGTGTGCTTGGTTTTTAAATGCTAGTTAAGTCGTACTGTGTTAATTTATCTTTTCACAAAGTGGAAGATCAAGAGCTTCATCAGTCACGAAGTCTTCAGGGCCTGTCGTCGGTTGCATTAGATTCGCCTCTGCCACCGTTATGACGAAGACTTAACCAAAAAGGGTCATTCGAAGTGACTAGGTCATAGGAAACTGTGCCTGAGCCTACTTTGTGAGGAGATTATTCGACTACGGAAGAACCTATTGTTTCTGACCTTGGGGCGGAAGCTCTCAGTCTAGCCAACCCTATGATTACTGACTTGTCGACGCCAATATTAGTACAAGTTGTCCCTCCTAAGGTGACACCTTCTGAGCGCTAGTTAGTCTTACAAGAAGCCATGGAAGAAAATTATGCTACTTCATTCGGGATTCCTCATACTCCCATTTTGGCTACTACCACAGGGGGTATTTTTCCTCCTAACCCACCTTCGCCAATCCTGACCACAATGGTATCGAATCCCTCTACCTCAAGCAGTGGTTTGATACCGTCATTGGCGATGACCACTGCTCCGTTTACATAGAGTGTGACGGGCCCTCCATTCTCATATTGGATTCCTGACTTTGATTCGAGCTCAGTTCCTACCTACTCCACCTTAAATACCATGGGTCTTGGGGCAGGAAGCTCAAACGCTCCTATGAAAGGTTCTACCGGGGGCACTTTAGCCCCCATTAATTTTATCCCTTACGGTGGGGGTCATATACCTCCTTCGTCACCCTCACTTGGTGGTTCTTTCCAGCAACCCATCAGGTCGAACACTAATTACATCTTATTTGGAGCAGGCAGTTTAGGACCTTCGTCTTACACTATGTCTGTGGGATCCATGATGTTCTCTTTGTTCAATGCATTTGGGAACAACACTTTTTCTTTGGCTTCCATATCGGCTGGGGAAACCCCAGTTCTGGGAAACAGAACCCTATGTAGGGTACTATTCCTACACAGGGGGAAAGTATAGGAGTTTTCTCCTCTTTGGAATCCTTGGCAGGGATCAGTTCCCTCGCAAGGGGTGTCAGTCGGGGGAAACCCCTTTCATGGTCAATGGAACCCCAGGCAAGGTTCAATACCTATACCCGTCGGATCGGCTGGGGACATCCACTTCCAAAACACAGGGATAAATCCCTATCCAAGCCATTTTATCCTCCCTGATGATATCCTAGAAAATGCAGTTTTCGTATGTCGGGCAAGGCCATGGTTTCTACCAAAACCCTGGCGAGCAGTCCAACTTTTCCTGGAAACCTGGTGCTAGCCAAACTTTAGGCCCCCTTTTTCCTATACATAGTACTCAACCTAAACTATCATTTCTGGAAATGCTATATCTTCTAGTCTTTTCAAGGTTACTCAATGACCCAATTTGTCATGATTCGTGTTGTCCCCCCATGTCGACTAAGCTTCCCTCAGATATTCCAAAATTTGAAGGCAAGCCTGGCGAAGACCCAGGTGATCACGTGACAACCTTCCACTTATGGTGCTCGTCAAACTCCCTGCGAGATGACTCTATCTAGTTGCACCTTTTTCAAAACACTCTAATCGAGGGTGTCATGAAATGGTTTATTGAGCTTGATCGCTTGAGGTGTTCTTACTTTAACGACTTCGTGATGGTCTTCCTAAACCATTTCCAGTTACCCGTGAGATACGATGTCAGTAATGAATTACTGGCCAACTTTGAGAATACTAAGGCCGACCATATCTCTGACCACATATGAGAATGTTGGCATCAGAAGAGTTTGATTAAGGTACAAGTCCCTCCGGTTTTCTTGCTGGAATGGTTCCTGAAGTCTTTTGTACCCGTTTTATCAAAATATCTAGCAGATTCTGGAGTGTTTTTAGACGAGGAGGTGATAATGATATTGCAACATCTTGAACTTATTTACTCTCTGTCTAGCATGCTCTATGATATCTTACTATATGCACCACTGTCCATCCTCGACAAGGCCAAAAAAAATTCTGGACCCCATGTCGATGGTATTGTGGGCTCAACACAAGGAAATTCCATTGATCTATTGTCAAATCAATTGCAAAAATTGTCGATATAATAGACTATGGCCAACCAAAACTTTGGTTCTGATGTTCCCCCTACCCAAACATTAGATGTACACAGTGTTCAGTCGACGAACCCAAAGGCCAACCAACAACTTGAAGGAAAGAAAAAACAATTGAACAAGAAGGGTAAAGGGGACAAAAAGGCAAATAAAAATTTTTGCAGGGGTAAAATAGATAATATAAAGTCAAAGTATTCATGTAACACTTGCACGGAAGACTACCCAACTCACCTATGCCCTCGACTTACAGAATCTCAGAAGATATTGGTGCAGAAACAACCTGTTGTGCTAACAAACCCATTTCCACATGGGAAAAACATGGCTCAATCTTCAACATCCTCGAGCACGAAAGGGGGTAGTCAGGGACCCCCCGCATCTACTGGTAATAACCCGACCACGAATGTTTACATGTTGAAAGGAGACTCTCATATAGAACCAGGGCCCGATATTATAGAATGTCGAAATCTTCCGAAAAGGGAAAAGAAGCCACAAACCCACTGGTTACTCTCCAGATTGAGAAGATGATGAGCGAAACAATGACATGCATCCCCAAAGGTGTGTTCAAGAAATATTCTCATAATTTGAACATGAGGGTTTCCATAACTACTTCATTGTGGAATATTTGGCACAAACCCCTTTCATGATGTATGCTTTGGATGTCCTCCAGAGATGCCCTTCGTAAAGAGAAGCTCTGTTATCTTCCTTGGGATCTGTAAAGACTTGTAATCCGGGAGTGATCGTTCTCGATCCAAACGACTTGAAACCTCGTCTTCCTTACTGCGTTACATTTCAGATAGTAGTGGCTTACACCATGAAATATTTTACTCAAAATATCTTCTCTACAGTGGTTGACAAGGGACCTTGACTTGCATGATGTCGTTGGCATGTTGGAAGGCCATTGGCCAACCCGGGTTGTCTGTGTCGCCTACATTTCTTATGGCATTTGACAGTCATTCGTTCAGACCACATGGAATCATTCCTNTGGGATCTGTAAAGACTTGTAATCCGGGAGTGATCGTTCTCGATCCAAACGACTTGAAACCTCGTCTTCCTTACTGCGTTACATTTCAGATAGTAGTGGCTTACACCATGAAATATTTTACTCAAAATATCTTCTCTACAGTGGTTGACAAGGGCGCCTTGACTTGCATGATGTCGTTGGCATGTTGGAAGGCCATTGGCCAACCCGGGTTGTCTGTGTCGCCTACATTTCTTATGGCATTTGACAGTCATTCGTTCAGACCACATGGAATCATTCCTACTTTCCCCATACAGTTAGGAGGAAAGACCATGTGTGTCGAAGTTGAAGTGGTTGATGTGCCTCTCGACTAAAACCTTTTGTTAGAAAGGAGTTGGACCTATGCAATGGTTGCTACAACTTTTTAGCTCTTGTTGTTTCCACATGAGAGTTGGATTGTGACCATTGACGAGTTGTCTTTCTCCCATCCTAACCCTTCATCGGGGGCATCTATGGTCCCGATGATTAATAATCCTTAGCCTGGCACCATTAATTTAGGGGTTGGTTTGTTTCCATCATTGATGGGTACTTTCAATTAACCTCAACCTTCTAGCGATTTCAAGCTTATATCAATTGTCTCCGACCAACCTAGGGATGAAAGTTTTCAAATGTCATCATTTCGAATGAATTACTTTCACGATCCGTGGAATATTCCTTCCCAATCGGCTTCGATGGAATGGATAGGGTATTCTTGCATGGCCATGCCCTTTTCTGTTGCTGAATTTTCATACATCATTGTCCAACAAGCTTCGACCGACCCTGATCTAACTCCCGCACAGGAGTTAGATCCAGTTCTTGAGCCTATTTGGGCTCAAGGTTCTCTTGCCACTATAGATTCTTTAGAACTGGTCTTTCCCTCATATGAGGCAATTATTGAGGCATTGACTGGTCCAGACAAACCATGGGATGATCTCCATCATAGATATTGCTTCCTCTCGGAGTTAGGAAGAATAGAGCGAGGCAATTTTTTTTTTATTGTGAATGGAGATAGATCTTGTCCTATTAATCCTCTGGCTATGCACGCAGTTTATGTTGAGGGTAATATGGAAAGTATCATTGAAACAATCCCTATAGATATCTCCAGAACCCCTGGCACCATGGAGAATGTTTTCGTCAGAGTGGACTACTCCCCCGAAGAGATTCGAATTTATACAGAGTTATTTAAGGAATCCCACAATGTTTTTTCCTCGTCTTACGAGGAAATTCCAGTAATAGACCTAAGAATCACCAAACATGAAATAATGAATTATCCTGATGCCAAGCCGGTCAAACAAAAGCTTCATTCGGTAAATCCTCAGAAAGCTGCACCAATTAAGGCTGAAGTAGAGAAACTGCTTAAAGTCAGTTTTATCTACCTTGTGCAGTTGACAAAATGGGTGTCAAACCCCATATCGATTAAAAAGAAACAAGGTAATATTTGTGTGTGTATGGAATTTTGTGACTTGAATAAGGCTTGCCCGAAGGATAATTTCCCCACCAAATTCATCGATCAGATTTTCGATGAATGTGTGGGCTGCAAGGTCTTTTCATTCATGGGTGGTTTTTTCGGATATAACTAGATTCAGATCAAACACAAATACCAACATAAAAAAACTTTTATTTCTCCTTCGGGCACGTTCACATATTGTAATATGCCTTTTGTCCTCAAGAATGCTAGGGCCACTTTTCAGCGGTCCATTTCATTTTCTTTCTATAACCTTAGACACATAGTTGAGGCATATCTTGATGATCTAGCATCATGCTCTTGCAAGAGATCTGATCATCCCACACACCTCTGACTAATATTCAAACGATATCGCTACTATCGGATTTGCTTGAATCATAACAAGTGTAGTTTCTACATGATGTCGGGTCATCTCTTAGGTTTCATTGTTTCAAAAACATGGATCATGGTCAATCCTCTCAAGGTTGAGGCAATAGTTCAATTGCCTCCCCCATGCACAATACCCCAGCTTTAGAGCTTACAGGGAAAGAGAACTTTCTTCAGTGTTTTGTTGCGAACTACGCCGAGATCACTAAAGGTTTTATGCATCTGTTGAAAAATGGAGTCCCATTATATTGGGATAAAGCCACTTAGTTCTCTTTTAAAATGTGCCCTTATGTCTTCCCCTCTGCTCCATCCTCCCAATTATAACAAAGATTTATTGTTGTACTTGGTCGCTGCAGAGTCAACCATCCACATGGTCTTCATTCAAGAGGATGATATTCTCGAGGAGAATGTTATTTATAGCCTGAGTCAAGGCCTGGTTGGGCCAAAAATCAACTATTCCCATGTTGAGAAGCTTGCTTTGGCAGCAGTGCATGTTGTCCAGCAGTTCTGTCATTACATTCTTCTTCGCAAGACCACTTTCATTTCCATTGTGAA
Organism: Picea mariana; assembly: GCA_032191745.1. NCBI lineage: Eukaryota > Viridiplantae > Streptophyta > Pinopsida > Pinales > Pinaceae > Picea > Picea mariana. Next base: position 35,224 of record JASDQU010502622.1, on the reverse strand, counting down.
CCCTTTTCAATATGTATTGACACGACGGGTAATTGGCAGAAAGATCAGTAGATGGATTGTAATCCTCTAGGACTTTGACTTGGATTTTGTTTCTACAAAAATCCAAAAATTCGTTGGTATTTTCTGAACTTATTTTGGAACGTTCAGTTGATTCTAGTTACGTCACACTCGAAGAATCGCCTATCAAAGGAGATATTTTCCTAATCACGTCTTTGGACCCCTGGTATGGAGATATACTAGTCTATCTCTAGACTTTGAAGTGCCCCACTGCTACTTCCCATGACGAGCGTCGACGAATTCACCATCAAACATGAAACTATCTCATATTGGATGACACCTTGTATCGTTGAGGTGTAGATTGCATTCTTCATCGGTGCCTTATACACGAGGAAGCAGAGCTCGTTCTGAACGAATGCCACACTAGAGCATCTGGTGGTCATTTGTCTAGGTTGGAAACAACCCAAAATATTCTACGTGTTGGTTACTTTTGGCCTAGGTGAATCAAGGATTGCGTTGAGGCAGTCAAGAAGTTCCACCCATGTCAGATCTTCTCTTGGAAGATGTGGGCACATCCTGCTCCCATGTTTCTTGTCATTGTTGTTGGTCCTTTCACCAAGTGGGGGATTGACTTTACTACATGTCACCTGGATTCATCCAGGGGATATCGTTACATCGTCATAGTGGTAGACTACTTCACAAAGTGGGTTGAGGCTATGCCAACATTTAACAATGATGGAAAAATGGTAGCTCTTTTCATTTTTAACCAGATAGTAGCAAGGTTCGACATCCCGAAGGAGATTTTCACTGACCATGGAAGTCACTTCCAAAAAAAATGATGAACGTTTTAACATCAAAGATTGGGTTGAAGAAAGAACATTCATCACCTTACTACCCACAAGGGAATGGTCAGGTTGAAGCTGTGAATAAGCTCTCAAAATTATTCTTCAGCCGATGATCAATTCTGCCAAGTCAAATTGGAATTTGATATTGTACTCGGTGTTGTGGGCCTACCGAACTTCTGTAAATACTACCATCATTTTCTCACCCTTTCAACTCGTATACGGGCTAGAAGTAGTCTTTCCTATTGAGTGACAGATCCCGTATTTAAAGTTGGTAGTGGAATTACTAGCAAGCACTTCACCGCTTTAGGAATGCCTATTATATCCTGAGAAACTCAATGAGAAGAATCATGATGCAGCCTCAGCCAATGAGGCTCATAAGAAATGAGTCAAGTTTCAGTATGATCATTTTGTTCATATTCAGATTTTCTCCGAAGGAGATCTTTTCTTGTTCTATGATCTAGACAAATATCCCCTAGGGGAAGGCAAGTTCAAACCTATGTGGTTTGGATCATTCATTGTGAAAGAGGTGTTAAATAAGGGAGCTTATCGTCTGGTTGAGTTTGAAGGAAATGCCTTGGCGGAGCCTAGAAATGGGCTCTACCTCAATAAGTATTACTCTTAGGTTTGTCGCTTGGGTGACTTCTTGTACATATGTATATTTCTTATACAGTTTTTTGTCTTCTTTTTTTTATGGATGTGTAGTTATTTATGTCTTGTTTTTCACTGTGGTAGATGTCAAGTGAATCAGAGGTGTTCTTTGGGTTCATGGACGGTGCTAGCCAATAGACTCGGAAGCTTTATTCTGTAGCTTGGGTGATTTTCACACCTAGAGGCTAGTTGTTATCTTTCGGAGGTATTTGTCTAAGTGATTCCACAAACAATGTTGTTGAGTATAGCGCAATGATAGATTTTCTTAGTGACTCTTTGTCGCATGGAATTTCTCAACTCTGGGTCTACTTAGATTATCAGTTGGTTGTGTCCCAGTTAAATGGATTTTACCATGTTTATGATCCTACTTTTCACCGACGTTTCCTTAGGGTATGTCTCTTAGAACGTTAATTTGATTACATTATGTATATCCATGTTCCTAGAAGAATTAATGATATGACATATACTCTAGCTAATCAAGTATTAGATTGGCATGTTGCACACACATAAAAATAAGCACATACATACACATGTACATACATTTGTAAAAAATGTGATCCATAAGATGAATAAGATGTAAATATATATATATATATATATATATATATATATATAAGTGTCACGAGTACATAGGTGGGCACGAACGCCTCAAAAATAAGGTTCGGTATACATCATTGGGATTATGCCCTCAAAAATATAAAATGGTGACCTTGGCACATAAAATTCTAGCCTATCTAATCTCGAGGCCTATTGGCCCTGCCATAGTGAATGACGACATTTTCTAAATGCTAGAATATTTGGACCCAAGTTCGTGGCACCCCCACTACATGAGGCTGCAAAGAAGGAAGGAGATCCTCAATCTCAACCATGGGTACTATACGAGTTTGTGCGGTGAGTTTGCACTCCACCCACCTCAAAAATATCTCAGCCTCTCCTGTTGGAGGTCCCACTGCATATGTTGGTCCATCGGCTGCTACTGGTCCTGCCTCTGGTCAAGAACGTCACCGATTCCTTGCGAAATCTGTCGAACACACTGGTCCCACATTTGTATGTAACCTGTTATCACCCCATAAATTATGGAAATCAGTTGATGACTTGGATATTATCTGTATCTAGTGATTTGGTTGACAAATGATATTGCATTCTTCAAATAATTTGTGAAAAGAAAAAGAAAAAAGAAAAAAAAGAGTAAAAAGAAAAAGAAAAAAGGAAAAAGAAAAAGAAAAGAAAAAAGAAAAAGAAAAGAAAAAAGGAAAAAGAAAGAAAAAGAAAAGAGGGGTAAAAAGAATTGAAACAAAGGCCCCATGCAATAATAGCAACTTGGTCATACCTTTCAAGCATGACCAAGTTCTTTTAAATTTTCAATGNTGATCACACTGTCTAATCTTGGTCAGATAGCCCCTAGATTAGAATTAGTGAATACATCCGATCAGATCATCTAATCCTGATCAGATAGCCCCTAGATTAGAATTAGTGAATACATCCGATCAGATCATCTAATCCTGATCAGATAGCCCCTAGAAAGAATAAAATCTTAACCCAACTGTTTAATCTGGGTTAATTACCTTGTGACAGTAGGTTAGGGCGTAGATTAATTGCCTTGCCTGCCTTGCCAAAATGAAGCCAGATCGATAAAGATGTTACCCTATGACTCCAGTGCCTACGTGTAATTGAATTGATCTCCCCTTGGTGGTGTATATGATAAAAACCGAAGGAAAACCCATGAGAATGACCTTATCCTAAGTTTTCCTACATATGACATTTTCCGCCCCCTACCTAAGTCTCATTCACTTTTCAAAGGCCCAGATTGCAGTGCTTAAATCAATGGTTCTTATAGCATTCCGGAACCCCCGCTCGTTCTGCCTTTAATGGAAGGGGGGGGGGTCTGGAATCGGCGATAACCTTTGAATAGATCTGAATGGTTTAGAAAGGAGCGCGCTAATCTATGGCTTACATTGGATTCCGGACCCCCCCCCCTCCGTTCTACATTTAACGGAAGGGGGGGGGTCCGGAATTGGTAATAACTTGAGTGAACATCTGGACGGCTCTGAANGGGGGGTGGGGGGGCGGAATGAATATTCCCCGCAAGTGGGTCATTGTCACAGGTGGCTCGAGCCTATTGGTCAAGAAGTCTCGTCACCCACATGCTTCCTGACAGCCCCTCACTCATAGACGTCACCCTCCACCGAACCCACTTGTTCCACTTGCTCCCGGTCTGAGTCCCATCTCATAACTGCTGCCAGTCCCTGCTGTCAGGCCTCACCTTTTCCGTTTATGGCTAGCCCCCTTCGACGACTTTTACCTCCAATCACATGCCTCCACGTCGTCTCCCGTACACATTGGCCGCCGTCACCTGCCATATCATCTCTAATGGCCCGTTGTACATTAATAACCGGATAATATGCCCGTTGTCATGCTGACCGTTTTCCCGCATCCGACCGACCCAGTTTTGAATAAAAGTATTGTTGTGCACCTTTTCACTCGTTATTTATCGCTCGCACCAGAACCATCCCCCGCACCAGAAAACTCATCTATCATATTTCCATTGCTTCCCTGTCGTTTTCCTCTACCCCAATAGACCCCACTAACGTTGTTTATTGCAGGTACAGTTGTCGAAATGGTTTCTAAGACAAAGCAAGCTGAGGAGGAAGAGAATCTGTTCATTCCTCCTCCGGTCGACCTGGATAAAATCCCGCTGGCTGACAAAGATCAGTTGATAGCGGACACCATATGTAGTTTTGACTTCTCTGATATGAAATCATGGCTCTGGGAAGTTTTCCTGGACCAGAGCGATGAGATTGGGCTCTGGGAGTCCAATCTGCCCCTCTATATGTTCCCCCAAATTCATCATTTCCCAGATTTTGCACTCAAGTGCCAGGCTCACTACGTCCCCGACCAGAAAGCCATTGTTTCTTCCTCTGGGGATGCCCTCTTCTTCATCACCCCGGAGGATATCGACCAAATGATGCAGATAACCCGCCCTGAGTCTGTAACCCCATTCAACCTGGAAATCCTCACTGAGCTCTATCAAAAACTGACTTTCCCGTAGAGAGCTCAGATAGTAGAGCTTTTCCTCCCCACTTCCTCTCTACTCCCAACCACAAATCCCCCGTATCCTTCCTCGTTGTTTTCCGTCAAAGGGAATCAAATTATTTCTTCCCTGTGTGCCCTGCTGGGGTACTATTCTGATCAATCGGTGGACGAACCCATCCTCGGTTTTCTATCCATCTTTTCAAATGATGAACAACCCACCACTCAATTCGATTACAACACCTTCTTGGCCAAAAACATCCATGAGCAATTCGTGAATTTTGCCACAGAGGGCATGTTCAGGTATTCATCCATTCTGGCCTACATGTTCATGTATTTCCAAGCAGACAGGTTCAAATTCTTCATGCAGAAGATGGACGCCGACGGGAAACCACAACCAGTCACAGTGTGGACGTCTCTTCTAAAGCGCAATTCAGACGAATACGACTTCACGGCATTCATTGATCAGTTCTACCACCCTGTGGTAAGTATGCTGAGTGGCATGCCTGAGCCACGAGTAAATGATGAAGTCCGGAGAGTTCTACACCTCTCAGAAAGTGCGAAGACAGGAGACTGGTACTTGTACCAGAATCACTCCGAGATCCGAGTCTATGGGTGCAAGTTGGCACCATACAAGCTTCCGAGATATATACCGGTAAGAGTTTTCGTGCTAGAATATATTAGGCAAATTATGAATTCTGATGATATTCACTTTGTTTCCCTCAAAAAGAAGCAACAGTTTCGGATTAAAGGGCAGATAGGTTCATTTATCTGCAATAATAGAGGCGTTGGTGATGAAGCAGACAAACTATTGAGGGAAATGAAATTTCCGACAAGTTTCATATGGCATTATGATCCTTGTGGAATCATTTCTGAGATGAGAGTTAGAAATAAGAATGCCCCGTATGCACATGAGCCCCGGCCCGAAATCGAAAGATTTGCTAATCAAACTGAGTGGGAGCCTGATACGTTGGTGGACGTATAACCTGTCGTCGCGATGGAAAAGAAGGTAGCCTCAACAAGCGCGCCTCCCACTGCCACACCTCAGAATCCCAAGGAAAAGAGGCCTCGGCAAGAATCATCTTCTCCGGTAACAGAGGTGTCTCCGGAGGAATTTAATTTGCATGCAAAAAAGCCAAGAACTGCTCCAGCGACAGGCACGATAGTGGAGCAAGAGATCACAACCACCACAGTGGTCACCCCCATGGTCAAGCCCACCAGTCTACCTTTTGGCTCGAGTCAACACAAGGAGATAGCAGAAGTATTGAAAACTACAGAATCTCCCTTAGATACTCCACCAAGCAAGACCGGGCCCAAATTGGGTATTTTTGAAAAATATGACATG
>JASDQU010502622.1:1101-23091 GCA_032191745.1 Picea mariana | reverse complement strand
TGTAATTGAATTGATGTCCCCTTGGTGGTGTATATGAGAAAAACCGAAGGAAAACCCATGAGAATGACCTTATCCTAAGTTTTCCTACATATGACATTTTCCGCCCCCTACCTAAGTCTCATTCACTTTTCAAAGGCCCAGATCGCGGCGCTTAAATCAACGGTTCTTATAGCATTCCGGACCCCCCTGCCCATTCTGCCTTTAACGAAAGGGGGGGGTCCGGAATCGGCGATAACCTTTGAACAGATCTGAACGGTTCAGAAAGGAGCGCGCTAATATACGGATTACATTGGATTCCGGACCCCCCCCTCCGTTCTGCCTTTAATGGAAGGGGGGGGGGTCCGGAATTGGTTATAACTTGAGCGCAAATCTGGACGGCTCTGAAATGAGCGCTCACATCTACGGCTCACATTGAATTCCACACCCCCCCCTCCGTTCTGCCTTTAACGAAAGGGGGGGGGGTCCGGAATTGGTATTAAAGTATGTGTTGAGATCTGCAGCCTCAAATCCATCGTGCGGATCTATGGTTCCAAATGGATTCCGGGCCCCCCCTAGCGTTCTGCTTTTAACCAAAGGGGGGGGGTCTGGAATGAATATTCCCCGCAAGTGGGTCATTGTCACAGGTGGCTCGAGCCTATTGGTCAAAAAGTCCCGTCACCCACATGCTGCCTAACAACCCCTCACTCATAGACGTCACCCTCCACCGAACCCACTTGTCCCACTTGCTCCCGGTCTGAGTCCCATCTCATAACTGCTGCCAGTCCCTACTGTCAGGCCTCACCTTTTCCGTTTATGGCTAGCCCCCTTCGGTGACTTTTACCTCCAATCACATGCCTCCACGTCGTCTCCCGTACACATTGGCCGCCGTCACCTGCCATCTCATTCCTAATGGCCCGTTGTACATTAATAACCGGATAATATGCCCATTGTCATGATGATCGTTTTCCCGCGTCTGACCGACCCAGTTTTAAATAAAATTACTGTTGTGCACCTTTTCACTCTTTATTCATCGCTCGCGCCAGAACCATCCCCCGCACCAGAAAACTCATCTATCATATTTTCATTGCTTCCCCGTCGTTTTCCTCCACCCCAGTAGACCCCACTAACGTTGTTTATTGCAGGTACAGTTGTCGAAATGGTTTCTAAGACAAAGCAAGCTGAGGAGGAAGAGAATCTGTTCGTTCCTCCTCCGGTCGACCTGGATAAAATCCCGCTGGTTGACAAAGATTGGTCGATAGCGGACACCATATGCAGTTTTGACTTCTCTGATCTGCAATCATGGCTCTGGGAAGTTTTCCTAGACTAGAGCGATGAGATTGGTCTCTGGGAGTCCAATCTGCCCCTCTATATGTTCCCCCAAATTCATCATTTCCTAGAGTTTGCACTCAAGTGCCAGGCTCACTACGTCCCTGACCAGAAAGCCATTGTTTCTTCCTTTGGGGACGCCCTATTCTTCATCACCCCGGAGGATATCGACCAAATGATGCAGATAACCCGCCTTGAGTCTGTAACCCCATTCAACCTGGAAATCCTCACTGAGCTCTATCAAAAAATGACTTTCCCGCAGAGAGCTCAGATAGTAGAGCTTTTCCTCCCCACTTCCTCTCTACTCCCGACCACAAATCCCCCATATCCTTCCTCGTTGTTTTCCGTCAAAGGGAATCAAATTATTTATTCCCTGTGTGCCCTGCTGGGGTACTATTCTGATCAATGGGTGGATGAACCCATCCTGGGTTTTCTATCCATCTTTTCAAATGATGAACAACCCACCACTCAATTCGATTACAGCACCTTCTTGGCCAACAACATCCATGAGCAATTCGTGAATTTCTCCATAGAGGGCATGTTCAGGTATTCATCCATTCTGGCCTACATGTTCGTGTATTTCCAAGCAAACAGGTTCAACTTCTCCATGCAGAAGATGGACGCTGACGGGAAGCCATAGCCAGTCACAGCGTGGACGTCTCTTCTAAAGCGCAATTCAGACGAATATGACTTCACAGCGTTCATTGATCAGTTCTACCACCCTGTGGTAAGTATGCTGAGTGGCATGCCTGAGCCACGAGTAAATGACGAAGTCCGGAGAGTTCTACACCTCTCAGAAAGTGTGAAGACAAGAGACTGGTACTTGTACTAGAATCACTCCGAGATCCGAGTCTATGGGTGCGAGTTGGCACCATACAAGCTTCTGAGATATATACCGGTAAGATTTTTCGTGCTAGAATATATTAGGCAAATTATGAATTCTGATGATATTCACTTTGTTTCCCTCAAAACGAAGCAACAGTTGCGGATTAAAGGGCAGATAGGTTCATTTATCTGCAATAATAGAGGCGCTGGTGATGAAGCGGACAAACTGTTGAGGGAAATGAAATTTCCGACAAGTTTCACATGGCATTATGATCCTTGTGGAATCATTTATGAGATGAGAGTCAGAAACAAGAATGCCCCGTATGCACATGAGCCCCGGCCCAAAATCGAAAGATTTGCTAATCAAACTGAGTGGGAGCCTGATACGTTGGTGGACGTAGAACCTGCTGTCGCGATGGAAAAGTAGGTAGCCTCAACAAGCACGCCTCCCACTGCCACACCTCAGAATACCAAGGAAAAGAGGCCTCGGCAAGAATCATCTTCTCCGATAACAGAGGTGTCTCCGGAGGAATTTAATTTGCATGCCAAAAAGCCAAGAACTGCTCCAGCGACAGGCACGATAGTGGAGCAAGAGATCACAACCACTACAGTGGTAACCCCCGGGGTCAAGCCCACCAGTCTACCTTTCGGCTCGAGTCAAAACAAGGAGATAGCAGAAGTATTGAAAACCATAGAATCTCCCTTAGATACTCCACCAAGCAAGACCGGGCCCAAATTGGGTATTTTTGAAAAATACGACATGATCAAAAAGAGTAACCAGAACCTTACCAGCAGCGCTTATGCCCAATTTCAGAAGCAATCAGCCATTGCTCAACACAGGCTCCTTTCGGCATTCGATACAGAGAAAGGGAGGATGCATATGGCCTACCTCCATGCACAAGTGCTGGATCCCAAAGTAATATACGATTACAAAAGGGTCACCGTCGAGTTCCAAGCCAAGGACGTGCACCCAGCGGACCAGATGGATCTGCATAAGCAGACGGGAGAGATGGTTTTCCACACTCTAGCCCATGCTACAGCTTCTGCTTCAAGATATCGGATAGCGTTGAGCAATGCCCAGACCCAATTGAAGATGGAGAAAATATCCTCTTTTCCAAAGGACAACAAAATCAAGACATTGGAGGAATTGGTCCTCAAAATCGGCTACGACCCTGCTAACATCAAGGCCACTGAGGAAATGATAAAAAAGAAGAATGCTGACATCGCTTCCTTGAGGAAGCAGCTGAAGCTCCCTCCAACAGAGGACCCACAAACAAAAGAGATAGCCAAAAGGGAAGGGGAAAAAGATGAAATGCTGAGATTACTCCTGGAGCAGAATGCGCAGCTAAAGGAGATGGAGGCAAAGATAGAGAGACTGCTCAAGGAGAAAGAGCAGACAAAGCCAATGGAAGGCATTCCATTGAGTGTTATCCCAATTTCCGGATTAAGCACAGCGACAGTGACAGCCATTCCATCTGATACATCAGTGCCCCTACCAGAAGGAGCCACAAACTTAGGTAAATCTATGGAAAGAATGAGCCTGCAAGAGTCTGAAATCAGTAGGCTCAAGAAAGAAGTGGAAAATCTCCAAGAGCTAAAGACTTCTTTCCAGACAAGTCTAGCCAAAGAGAAATAGGTGAATGAGCAAATGAATAAGGAGTTGCAACAACTCCAGAATCAGACAATGGCAGGAAAAACCTTGGCAGAAGTTAAAGAACTTGTGTGGACTGCTATTTCTAAGTCCATAAACGAAATCTGACCTATGGCTGAAATTATGTTTGAACAAAATGAATTGCTTGAGAGAAGCAAACAGGCAGTGGAAAAAATTAGAACGGAGCTGGGAGATATGCCTGTACAAGCCAATGAAATCATAAGGTTCCTTGATTCAAAGACCAGGGAGGAATTAGAAGAATTGAAGATCGAGGACAGTACTGAAACTATATTGGAGGTGAAACGAGTTCTGAACAAAATGGGCCTCATGCTTCAGCTCGAGGAGAAAATCCAAGTCATGGATCAAGGAGTGCAAAGGTTTTTCCACAAGATAGATGCTCTGCAGAGGAAAGGCCTGCCTGGTATGAAAGTCATCAATGATAAATTAATGACGCTCTCTGACGACAAGAAAATACTGGCAGAAATATCTAATGACAGCTCAAAATTCATGGGGATACAAGGGAGTATCACAGGTAGAGCTTTCATGGAGGCACTGCAGTTGGATATTGAGATCCAACATGAAATTAAGCACATTTTCGTCATCAAGCCTACATTCGCTAAGTACACAGACATGGACGAAGTGTACCGGAGGTTACTCAAAGTAACAGTGCCAACTCATATTCGATGGGAAGAACTGTGCAATCTACTAGATTAGTAGATGAGCTGTCATTTCCAGTCAGCTATCCTGTCAGCAGAGGTTGCGGAGGCACCTCGCCAACGGCCTACCCAGAAGTTCAGCAAACAGTTGTGATGAGTCACCAAACAGTTTTTGATTAGTTGATTTAGTTATGCTAATAATAGTATGGACACGTCCTGATCAGTTATGATAGGAAAATTTGTATTTTGACTTATAAATACTTCTTTTTTCAATGTATTGAGGGTTGTTGATTTGCACACCCGACTACTATGAAGCTATAACATTTTTGAAGAGATCCACCATTAATAAAGAAGAGGCATTTTACAGGATTCTTGCGCATTTTCACTGGTGATGTGATTTTCTTAGTCAAATGTTTCCTTGCTCTATAACCATCTTGTTTTTCTATAACTAATCTTTACGAATAGCGTTATGTTGCAGGATTTATCTCCGATACCCTGTTTCCGATTCTAAATATTTTGATGTTCATCTTCTAAATAGTTTCAATTAAGATATTCTTAAGTGCTTGTTAATTGGAGTTATTTTCCTTATCTTCTCTTCTGTCCATCACTTTAATTATTAAAGATCCAGTGAGGGTGTTATCTCACCTTGTGAAAGATTTCTTCAACGTTTCTGGTTGCATCTCAGATTTTATTAAGTACAGACCCCATAGCCCAATGGATGTGTAGTTTGTCTCAACCAATTTCAAAAATCCTTTACAACAAAATCGACATTTTCTATAGCTAGCCTAATATCTTAATTCAAAACAAAGCTAAATTATATAGAGAGATCCCCCTCTGAAGTTGGAAGGGCTAGATCCCAGCTTTAAAAGCGGTTGGTTAAGGTTACCTTTGTATATTTCTTCTTTTCAACCTCTAGGAAATTTACAGAGTGCTAACATAACCGATACATGAAATTCAGTATTTTAATACACACATAAAAATGATATATATAAAAACAATTAAAATTAAATAACTTTAAAAAACATGTTACCTATCTCTCCTCACTCCTCTCTGGGAGGCATGGGCATGTCCGGATCCCTGGAAAAGTTGATTCCAACATAGGGGTAGTCCTCTATCACTGGAATTTCTCATTCCCACTAGTAAAAAAATGTGTCATCGAAGGCCTCTATGGTCCTCCCTCCCCCCTATCGTGGCAGTAATGCTTCCCATCTCCATACTGTTGGGAAGGAGGCCACATGCCCCTGCACAGTATCTCTAGGACTCAAGTTGGGCACTCTCTAGAAAAAGAATGAGCAAATAATGGTGTCAACCCCGAAATTTTTGTTGTTGATGCATATCTGACACTCTGTTAGTTGTCTCTTCATGCGTGTGAGCATGGTTGTACTCCAGTCAAATATATGTGCCTCCTAGCACTGAATATCACAATGCATGTGTGATTGGGAAGCTTGGTGAAGGGTCGTGGATCCAGTAATCCTCCCAATAAGTAACAATATCACTTGCAGAGACAAACTCATGATTTTTTGAATTGGCACTTGAGAACCTACCTTCTCAGTGTCGACCTCACAATACATATGAATGTATTCCTCGATGTTAGAAGGCCCAGGGGGAGAAAGTATGCAGATTGATTGGTTCCACTCTCCTTGAGAGGCCATTCAAGAAGTAGATATCTTCAGTCATTGGAGTCAATGATTGTCCCTCTATCATAAATTCCTTTGCATCTAGATGCCAATCATCAAATAGGGCGTTCAGTAGCTTGGGTTGTGCCCTCATAAATGGACACCAAAAGAACTTCCATAGACCACATTGTTTCAATGTAGCAATGGCAACAAGATCCTCTTCTACCAGTGCATCAATGTCCTCATGTTCCCTCTCCATCCAATATACATACATCATGTTCAATGGCAGATAAAAGGGAGTTAGCTCTTGCATTTTAATTTTTTTCCAAGTTTTTGAGGGTGTACGCAGGTTGTTTTGGCCACAGTCATGTATGTACATGGGAAGAGTGTTTTTTGCCCAAGTACATACGTGGGTTGTCCTTGGACAACTCACATACATGTAGAGCCAATATTTTTAGGAGAGCGTGCCCCCTCAAAAACAAAAAGAAATGCTTAAATGAAGAATTGAAATGCAAGGTGGTTGCGTTTGTACTTACTTGGTCTGAGCAAAAGTTCGTTTCATCCACTGAAGCTCTCGGAACCAACTTCTTTAGAAAAGGGGATTTTTTCTCCTTTTGGTCAATTTTCAAAATGCAATGGTGAAAATCAATTGTCAGCTTCTATTTATAGACTTTTTTAGCCCTTTTTGCCACTTTTTTGACCCCCTTTGTCATTTTTCCTAGCTTGGAAATCATTTGGTTGCGTTCCCAAGTTTCTTATTGGATGTTATGATACACTTTTCCTTTTGGTTTGGTAACCTTTTGGGAATGGGTCACTTTAAGTTTCCTTTGGTAAAAGTCATTTTTCCATAGTTTTGCATATAAGTTAGGATTTCACCTCCACTTTTTGCATCTCGTTGTCTTTTTCTCTTTTCCATAGGATCGATCCCGCTGAAGTGCGACACGAAACCTTCATTGTTGCTCTAGAAGTGTCGTAATTAGGTGGTAAATCCTACCTTTACATGGATGTCTAGGTAGATCCTTGTTGCACTTTGGCATCCATGTTGTCTATAATGACTATAGGCTCGGGAGTCCTTGTTAGTATTGTCATGATTACGATATTGAGCCTCATTCGTCTATGCACCATCATTCTTGGCCTCACCCTCGGGAGTCCCAAAATGACCACGCTTTGTTTTATTTCAAGCTCACTTTGAAATACAAAAGCAACATCCGAAGAGACTGTATTTATACTTTTCGATATTGTCTGGATTAACTAAGAAAAGTATCCCTCTCGATTCTTCTTTAATCGCTTTTCAGACTCTTTAAACATGAAAAGATTGTCGAGCGATCTTGTTTCCCTTCATGCTTGCCAAACTCAAATTTGAAGGAATGTTTTTCTGGCACTAGTTTACCCCTTTGTCGGTCCAAATGGTCAATTTTAAAAATATAGGTATGCTCTAGGAACTGCGGTTCGCTAGAAGAGTATTCGTAGGTGTACTTTTAACCCTTTTTCAGGCCCAAGGGACTAAATTTTCGAAAAAGTAACATTCTCCTTGGTTTTGGTTTATCACCTTTTTCGAGCGTTAGAGATTACTTATAAAAAAGGAACCACTACGGAGTCCATAGTTAATATATTTTTAGACTCCCTAAAATTGAAAATATCATCGATTGACCTTCTTCCTTAACACTCGTTAAAATTGGTCCAAAATAACATCTACTGGCATGAGTTTCCCCCTTTTTCCATCCTATATATTATTGCGGAAAAAGGTACGCCTCAGGAGATTCGTCTCATCAAGAGAGTTCTCCTCGATGACTTTTATACTTTTTCGGGCTAAGGGGACAAAATTAAGAAAAAGTTTGTGGGTCCATAGTTAAGTTCTTTTCAGACTCCTTAAAATTGAAAATATTTCTAAGTGATCTTGTCTTTGTCACACTTGTTAAAATGGTTTTGAATAGACGTCTTTTCAGTGAAAATTTAACCCTTTTTTGAAATGGTGAGACTATCTATGAAAAAGGTACTCCTAGGAGTCTTCTTTTATTTTTTTCAGACTCTCTAAATGTGAAAAAAATATTGATCGTACCTTCTCTAGGCTTGTTAAAATTACATTGAGGGGGTTTCATTGTGTCTTACAAATCACATTTGCATATCTTTGTCTTTGGCCTAATGTCAACTCCTTGTTTCTCTCAACTGAACCTTTGAAGCAAGCCTTATATGCAAGCCTTGTAGCACTTTTCCTCTCCAACCTAACACCTTGACCCATGGAGGAATTTTCCCCAAGTGTCCTTTTCCTACACATGTCTCCTTGCTCCAAGCATTAGTGTGTTCTTTGCGCCTGGAACTAGTATGATTTCTGTGACACGTGTTCCTCCTTTGTAACATAGCATTCTTTTATTCTTTTTCAATCTCTTTAAAAAATTGAAAAATAAAAAAAAATCAAATATCCCAAAAAGAGGGTACGGGAAATATGTATTCCCTTTTGGCAGCACAAAGAGTCACCCTTGGAAAAAGCACATCCTTTTGTTTGTTCGTCAAGCATTGGGATCTAGTATGACCTTAGTAAGTTTTTCTCGCTACATAGAGTTGTGTCCTCCTCTATTTGGTTACTCTTCCAAACACATGAAGAGTTTGTGTTGCCTCCTGCATCATGAACTTATGTCAATGCCATGCTTCCTGAGTCTGATCATATTTTGTGCTTTTTTCCAAGGGAAGTTTCACCCAACCTGATTTGACCTTTCTACATTTTGTCTCTTGAACTCATGAGTCAACCATCCTGAGATTCCAATCAAATCCCGATTCAAAATCGATGAAGTTCTCTACCTGATCATCGAGATCCTCTTGTATTTTTCCGACGATCCGTTGAAGACCTTATGGTAGTGATTTATGCACTCCCATTACACTCCTACCTAATTTTTGAATATCTTGAAGTTGTTTCTCGAGCAATAAATTCCTCATCTCCATCCATCGGGCGTCACTTGCTTCTTAAAGATGGATATTATATTTGTATATATTTGATTTTGAGATGTATATCTGCTATGTATTTCTTGTGGCTACACTTCATATAGTTATATGCCATGGATCTGCAGTGTATTTGATTATCAACCATTATTTATTTCATCCCGAGCATGGGTATGCCTGCCTCAGAGAGACAATTGTTATTTTGCAGATGGAACCTCCCGAACTCTGGTCCTAGGCTCACTTGATTTCGTACATTGGTGAAGATTTTGTAATGTATTTCGGCCATCATATGCTCTTCTGAACTCACACATTAGGGGGCATCTGTTATAACCCTAAATTTCTCTACACATGCATACATGGCCTTGGCCCTCTTACTTGCACTTTTTTCCAAAGCACTGTTGAGTTTCTCTTCTTAAAAAAATAATTTTTAGAAGATATATGTACCCTGTACCATTACTACCCATGTACATACACTTTATGCACCACTACATCTCACGTACATATGCTTTTTTCACCATTACAGCCCATGTATACTTGCAAAACTTGCAAAAAAATAAAAAGTTGCAAGGAATTTGTTGAGATTACAGGCTATTGGTAGTTTTCCAACTAATCCACCTACTATAGCCAATCAACCAACCGAATAACCATCCTTTTTTCATATAAAAGGAGGTGTTGGGGTCTCATTTCACATCTAATCATAAGAACAGTGAAACTCTGCCTGATTTCACATCCCCTCCTTGCTCAAGATATTTCTTTCTTTTGTGAGAAATTGCCTCAACATTCCCTCATTAGCCCCTTCTCTCTGCATTTAGCCCATTCACTTCCCAAGAAGAGATCAGAAGGTTGAGAAGAGAAGTTCATACAAGGTGCACTTGGAGCTTGTTGAAGAGGATCTCGGGCCAGGTTCACAGAATAGTGGTCGACTTAGATTGTAAAGGTATAATCTTTGTGTTATTAATAAAAGAATTACATTTTCCTGTCCCAAATGATGGTGTCTTGAATACTTTTATTTATTTATTCTTGACATTATAACATATAACCCTAACTTATATATGGAATAACATGATTTTAGTTTTTTGTTTGTCAATCTTTGGACGCAGGTCAACCCTAGGAGGAGGCATGCAATGAGAGGAACTTCCAAGCAAGATGAGGTCATCACCAGACATGGGATTAGAGGTATAGTTACCTTATCTCATTTGTCCTTGCTATCTTCATATGAGTTTTGGTATTTTTGGGGTAATATAAAGAATTAATTGAGTTTTAGATGGTTAATCTATCTTCCTACATTCTGAAACCCGGTATAGTCAAAGGGCTTTTTTTCTCTCTAGAAGATACAATTCTGCAACATTAAAAATAGGTGATATTCCCATATTGTCTGGAAGCTCTATCTCATAAGCATTTGCTGCAAACATTTTAAGGATCTTGCATGGTCCTATATTTTTCATTTTCAATTTTTAATATGTTCCCCTTGGGAATATTTCCTCCCTCAAGTGTGCTAAAACTTGGTCACCCACTTCAAATTGAATCTCTCTTCTATGATGATAAACTAAGCTCTTATATTTCTTGTTTGTTTCTTGCAGCTGCTCCTTGATCTCACCATGAATTTTATGCATCTCTAAAGCAAGATATTCTACTCCTTCACTTCTGAACTCATTTGTCCCAAATCTCTTAGTTATAATATCCCCTTGGGTTCATTCCATACACAATCTGGAATGGACTTCTCCCAATGCTCCTATTTGGTGAATCATTGTATGCAAATTCCTCTTATGGAAGAATCTGATCCCAATGACTGTGGTGCTCAGTGACTAAGATCCTCAACAAATTCCCCAAACTTTTGTTTACCACCTTAGTCTATCCATCTGTCTGAGGGTGATATGTTGAGTTGAAGGACAAATTTGTCCCCAATTTGTTCCACAACGTTCTCCAATAATGATCAACAAATTTGGTGTCCCTATCTGAGACAATGCTCCTGGGAAATCCATGTAATCTCACAACTTCTTTAAAAAATAGACTTGTTATGTGTGTATCATCATTTGTCTTTTGGCATGGTATAAAGTGTGCCATTTTGGAAAATCTGTCAACTACCAAAAATATGGAATCATTTCCTCTCTAGGTTCTTGGTAATCCCAACATAAAATCCATGTTGATAGCATCCCAAGGCATATATGGAATAGGAAATGGTTGATAAATACCAGTGTTTTGTTGTCTTCCTTTGGCATATTGAAAAATTATGCATTTGTTCACAAATTTATTCACTTCAGATCTCATACCTAGCCAATAGTATGAGTTACTCAATTGTGCAAATGTTTTATCATGGCCAAAATGTCCTGCTAGGCCTCCACTATGCTTTTCTTTCAGCAAATTGTCTCACATTGAGCATTTTGGTATGCCCAGCTGGCTGCTTTTGAGCAACAGTCCATCTTGAATCAAATATTTCATCCACAGGCTCTTGTCCCTTAGTAAAGGATTTGCACAGGATTCATAAGCTTCTTTGAAATCTACATCTTCACCATACATTTCCTTAAGTTGTTCAAACCCTAAGGTTTCCACTTTGAATTCCTACATAATCAAACACCTCTTACTCAAATAATTTGAAACTTTATTTGCACTACCATAAATATATTTGATAAAAAAAATGAAATTCTACATAAATTCAACCCACTTTGCATGCCTCTGATTCATCTTCTCTTGCCTGGTAAAGAACGATAGGTCTTGATTATCATTATACAACAAAAACTCCTTAGTAATGAGATAGTGCCTCCATTTTTTCAAGGCTTGAATCACTGCATAGAATTATTAGTCATATGTGGAGATATTTTTCATGTTATCATTCAGCTTCTCACTAAAATATGCCATAGGGACTCTGTTATCCTGACTTAAGATTTCTCTGATTTCTACTCCACTATCATCACATGTAAATTGAAATGTCTTTCCAAAATTTGGCAGAACCAAAATTGGTTGTTCTATGATCTTATCCTTCAATATATTGAAGCTCTCCTCAGCCTCTTCTGTCCACTTAAAAGATTTATGTCTTTTCTTCACAGTGTCTAATAATGGTTCACATATACCACTGGAATTTCTAATTAATTTCCTATAGAAATTTGCTAATCCATGGAAGCTTCTTACCTCAAATATGCTCCTTGGTGATGGCCAATCTCTGATAGCTCTCACCTTTTTTGGATCCATCTTCATCTCATTGGAAGAGATCAAAAAACCCAAATATATGAGTTTCGTCTTCATAAAAGATGACTTCTTTAAATTTATCAGCAACTTCTCTTGTTGCAGCCTCCTCATCACTAATGTCAAGTGTCTAAAATTTTCCTCTTCAGTTTTACTGAAGACTAGTATATCATCCAGATATACAATGACAAATTTACCTATCAAGTCCTTAAGTACTTTATTTATCAATATCATGAATGCTCTTGGGGAATTTGTTAAGCCAAATGGCATAACAAGCCATTCATACAACCCTTCATTTGTCTTGAAGGTTGTTTTCCATTCATATCCTTCTCTCATTCGTATCTCAAAATAACCACTTTTTAGATATATATTCTAAAAATAACTTTCTCCACTTAAACAATCCATCAAGTCATACATGATGGGTAAAGGAAATGTGTACTTGATAGTGATCTTGTTGATGGCTCTGGAATCAATGCACATTCTCCATCCTCCATCTTTCTTAGGACTCAATACAATTGATACAATGCATGGAATTAAGCTCTCCTTGACTAAACCCTTTTCTAACAGATGTTGGACATTATTCTTGACCTCTTCATTCTCTTGAGGTGTCAATCTATATGATGCTTTTTATGGAAATCTTGCTCCTGGAATAAGTTCAATGTGATGACTGATGCTCCTAATGAGTGGCAATGAATAGGGTAACTCATCCACTACTATATCAGCAAAAATTTCTAGCAGTTCCTGAATTTCTTTAGGCAGATCATCCATAGTGGTACTTGTAAGGATGACTCTGGGATTTCTTGTTCTTTCGTGAATTCATCAAGAGATACTTCCCACTCATGAGAAGTATTCTTGGGATGGCTTCTTCCTTCACCTTCTTATCTTATATTGGTAGCAACATGTTTGTCCTACCATTTTTCTCTAGGGTGTATGTGTTTTTCCTCCCATCATGCATGACATTTTTGTCAAACTGCCATGGTCTTCCCAAAAAAACATGAGAGACATCCATGGGTATTACATCACATAAAATATCATCTTTGTATCCTCCTATTTTAAATTTAACTTCGCATTGTTTAGTTACAGTTACATGGTGTCCTTTTTTCAACCATAAAACTTTATATGGATTTGGATGTGCAGTAGTCTCCAGCTCTAGTTTTTCCACCATCTCTGTGGATACTAAATTATCGGTGTTTCCACTATCAATTATCACCTCCTTGGTCTTGCAAGTAGTCATAAATAGACTATTTCTCTTTATTGGTACTTCCACCTCTCTCTCTAGTTTCAAGATAATTTTCCTCATCATGAGGGATCTTCCATCTTCAGTAGCTTCTACTTCAACATTCCTTCTTTGTGCTTCAGAAATGTGAGCTTCTCCTTATTTTATATACTTCTTTTTCTTAGGGCATTCCCAATACATATGCCATGTCTTTCCACAGGCATATCATTTCACCTCTCCCCATATGCCTCTTCCTCTTCCTCGAGGAAAATAATTCCTTCCACCATATTGTGTTCCTTGGGAACTTCCTCCTCTCTCTATATGACTGTGAAAATTTTCAGTCTCATCTTTGGGATTTTGAGCCTTGTCATGGAAAATTCCCTTACCTTTGTGTGGGATTTTTCCTCTTCCTCGTTATCTTTTCTTTCTGGCCAACTTCTCTTCTTCTTTCAGGGAAGCCCGATACTAATATTCAACTATCCTCATAGTCACCATGCTGATTTCATCTTAAATTTCATATCTCAGGCCATTTATATACCTAACAACCTTCTCTTCATCACTCTCACAGTGACCAACTCTGATGTTCATCCTATAGAACTCTTTTGTGTACTCTTTTACTGTAAAACCCTTCTGTCTCAGGTTCAGTAGTCTCCTGAACATATTTAGTTGATAGTCTTTGGTTATGAATTTATCCTTCAACTTGGCTACCATTCAGTCCAAGCTTTTATTCTTTTGTTTGTCTGTTCTTCTTCTATCAGCCTGCAGTTCATCCCACCACAATTTTACATGTCCTTTTAACCTCGTGACAACATTTTTTACCTTCTCTTCCTCATCAACCTCTTCATATTCGATGTATTTTTCCATGGCTCTTATCTAGTCTAGCATCTCTTACACATCCAAATTACCCTCATACATTGGGATTTCCATTTTATCTTTGGCTCCCATTTTTGCAAAAACTCTCAACAATCATTCTTCTACATCATCTTCTCCTACAGATCCTTCAACTTCTACTTCTTCACTTTCGGCCTCACTAATGTCACTTGCATCTGGTGCTCTTATTTTTGGAGTTTCCATGGCATCTAGTCTTGCACGAAGTCTCCTCATTTCCTCCTCCATGGTCGGATTCGCTATGGGTTTGTCCTTGCATATTCTTGGAGACATGGCGCTAAGATTTATTCACATAGGGCTTAAATTATGGCCCTGATACCACTTGATGGTATCATATAGAACATTTTCCTAGGCTCTGATACCACTTGATGGTATCATACATAACCTTTTCCTAGGCTCTAATACCACTTGATGCAAACCCCATGCCTCTCCAAGGGTCTGCTCAACCTCCCGGTCAAGGATTGATCAATTCTAAGTTGGATTGACTCTTAGGACTTCTATTGAGTCCCAATTTGGGTTTACACATGCCCCTATTTACTCTCTGTGCGTGTTTCCAAATACCCATGAGTGTTATCCCCTTGCTTTTCTTCTTAAATAAAAAACTTAAATTTGCAGGTGCTAGCTCCCTCTACTAGGTCCCTTTCCTTCATTTGACCATGGGATATGACCTAAGACTAAACCCTTGGACCCTACAAATTTGGGGCTTTGGGATATTTACACTTCGGTAGTTCCCATGAACAGAGATTTTGATCCCCCCGAAGTTGTCAAACGTGTGAAGCACCGAACCCTAAAAAGATTAACAACTTATAAATCCCTTACAGATCAACGGTTGATAGTGAATTCCACGTTCGGGCTTTAGGAGTTCTTCCACCCTTGCACAATATTTCTCCCAGAGTGACTCTCCTCCGAACACATGGAACTATGTCACATGCCTTCCTATATCTAATGGTCTAGATTCACCCTTTCACTTTGGCTTCGAGACTTGGACGAAATGGTCCTTTGCTCCTCAAAATTTTCACAAAGTTCTAGCCTCTCGATTAAACAATCTATTGATGCATTTCTGTGACAGATCAATGGCCTTGGTTACTTCGGTCCTTTAGGACTTCGGCAGTCCCTCTCCTTGTATACCTGGTAAAATCCTCAAATACACTAAGTGTCGAAGGGTCCTGATGGCTATCCTTCATGCAACGGTTCTAGATTTGACAGTCATCATCTTCCTAGCGATATCCCATGGGATCTTCACCGTCGCTTCTTGAAATTATCCCTTCAAGTAATTATGTTCGCTAGCCCTCATGAGCTTGGTTTTCCAAAGTGAATGGGACCTCGAACTACTCTATGTGTGCTCCTACTACACAGTAAAAAGTAGTTATCTCTCCTAAGATTAAGTTTCATAGGTATATGAGACCTCTACCTCCCTTTTGTGCACTTCTTTCGAACAAGAAAATGTTCAGACTTAGGAAATTTTATAATTCTTTTATCCTCGAAGACTCAGGTTGCTATCTCTCCTAAGCTTATTTCTCCAAGGTTTTGGGATCCTTGGGCACACATATTGCGGCCTTAAACTTTTCCATTCTTAATTGTTCTTCCTCTAAACAGTGAGTCTGGAAGTGACTGTCTGTGCACTTCTTGTGTGGCTCTGTTCTTTCTCTGCACTATTAGTATCAAAGATTCAACGTTATCTCTCCTGATCTTCTCTGAGTTAAAATTAAGTCTGTCAATGCACTCCTTGCGAACAATGTGCACTCCTTGCATGAGCTCTCATTAGAGAAATGATTGAAACTTATTTAATTCCATAGACTCATGTATTTAATCACATAATACATTCACAAGCACAAGAACAAGTAAAAACAAAGAATTTAAATGAACATGAAGCATACCATTCATTTAGATAAACACAGTAACAGCAACACCAAACATTTGGGTCAAAACTCCTCTATTCTATTCATTCCAGTGATAAAATATACATACATATAGGAAGTTATCCACTGCTCTTCAACAACTCATGCAATTTTGTTTGTCTCACACAACCATAGAAATAGCTCTCTCTTCCTCTTGCTAACTAATATTACAAAAAAATAGAAAAAACCTAATGTTATCCTATCGAGATTTACTGCATCCATCTACTATAGAATTTGGAGTTAATAGCATTTACACATAATATAAGGGTTGATACATATCCTCTATACAATACAACCTTTACATTAAAGTGATACTAATCTTAGAGGATCTTTGGGGATGGCCTCAGCCTACAATCATTAATTACATTTATTTTCATAAAATTTCAAATTCAAAAAGGTGTACTCTCCTTTGTGTAGTCCAAATCAGCTCCATAAATGTGTTGGATGATGTGTTGCTCTCCATCCTATCCTCTTTTAATTTTGATGTAGATGCTCCTACATCACAAAGTGAAAAAATCTATTTTGAGCTAGTGGAATAGGTGGGTGGCCACTAATATCCATATGGATAATTCATCCACTCTTAGGAAGCAATGGTCCCCATTGTGTCAAGTTCATGTTGGAGATGGGGAACCTTTTGCTAAATTTGAACCTTGGTGAGTCGCTTGCCTTGTTGAAGACATTGTCATGCTTAGCTTGTTGCGTGCTATCAGGAACCTGTTGCCAGAGGGGATGGATCCATTCAACCAATATAGTTGTATGATCTACCTGAGTGTGGAAGGACTTTGTAGCATGAGGAACAATCTCAATGTAGGCTATTGATTGGAACTCCAAGCACGCCTGAAATGGGTTGCATCTTACAATATTTTCAACCTTCTTCTTCTCGATAGAAAGTTATTGGGCCAAGGCTGTGGTGGTCGCAGTATCCTTCTATTTACCTTCTGACTAAACTACAAAGAAGCTAAAAATATTTGTATGAGAGATGACTTTGCGACATTGTTTTGTCAGGACAGTAGTTAGAACTACCTCTGGTATCTTGTAGAGATGACCTCCCAGAGTAAAAATGACAGTACGGGGTCGAGACTCATAAACAACATAATGCTTCCATACATAGATGATTTTAGGGGATAAATTTCGCAAATGGGATAATTTTCCATGATTTTTCCCAAAACAATATTCGCCAGTTTCCATTTTTTCTAAAAATGATTCGCCCAAATTCCATAGAGTAAAATTATTTTACCTTAAAAATCGCTAAAATTTTATAGAAACTATATAAAATCATTAGAAATTTGAATAATTGTACTAAAGTATCGCCAAACATTTTACATTTTGCATATTAAAGTCTAGTAAGATTAGCCCAGGTTTTTACATTTTAATACAAATTTTCATCCTTAGAATTATCCTTGCTTCCATATATATAGTTGTCCTAAAATAACATCATAGAATTCCAATGGGGAAACATCACGTAGTATCTCATCCTTGAAGGACTTGATGTCGTAGGACAAACGACATTGATGGTTGACATGAAGATCTCGTCCCTAGTGAAGCCACCTAATGTTGTACGGTTGCAGGTGTGGTGTTGTTAAAAAATCTAATTGATTGAAAACCTTAGCTAAGATAAGAATCTCCTGGCTTCTTCTATCAACAATGACATGTAGTGGGGTCCTATTCACCCACATATGTGAATGGAAGATGTGCTCCCCCTCCTCGGGATCCATTGGTTCTTCTGTTTGGATTGTTGTGGTTGTTATGGTGGTAGTAGGGTCTACATCGATTATCTGTTTCCTTTTATTATTTTCTGAATCAGAGTCTCATTTGGGGTTCGACTATTTTTCTTAGAGCTCGGCCACCAATGAATATTTTGAGCGACATTCATCGTTGTTGTGCCAAGGTATTTTGTGGAAATCACACCATTTCCCAGTTTCCTTCATCTTCCCATCACCCTTATTTTCTTGTGGATTTGACTGGTTGTCTTGAGGTTGGTTGTTTTGTGAGTTAAGGCCGCCTTTACCATACTTTAGTTGCTATGGATTTACAGAATTGAACTCTCTCTTGTTATGTTGCTTAAATTTCTACTTGATTTTGACATCATATCGATAAGCGGCTCTCAATGATGATATAACCAAAATGGATTTTTTGGTTATATNCTCTCTTGACGTAGTGTGGTCCATCTCATGTAATATTCATCATAGTTTCTAACATGATAGTATTGTTATGTTAAGATGGTGCACAACCCCTTCTCTCCTGAGGGTTGTGTGACCTCCTGGTCAGGATCTTCGATTCTGGAGTCGAACAACTCTCTGAAACCTTGCTGGCCTCATTCTATATTAAACACAGGTCCTCTTGTCTCCCTACACAGGCTTCACGATACAAGTGACCTTCCCTTTCACATTTTGAAAAATTGCAGAGTTTTCATTAGCGCCTTTTCTCTCAGACCCTCATTAGATGTGACCTTGGGAGATGACCTCATGCCTACGTGTGATTGCGGGCACACTCAAGAGTGGTTTGGGGTCAAACCATTTTTTTCCCCGCAATTCACCCTGAGCCTCCACGTGTCTTTTCCCTAAAACCATGGTCTCGATTGCGACCCTCCCTCAATCTCGTAAAGATCAAGAACTTTCTATCCCCGCATTGAGATATGACCATTGATCTCACGATCTTGATGGTGCTTTCGAACAAACAACTGATATCTATTTCTTGGGATCAATGGCTCAGACATCCTTCTCCCAGATCAACGACTATGGTCGATTCAGAATTATGGACTTCAAAACTCTCTAATATCAAACCTCGGTTTCCTTTGCAGGGCAATCTTCCGGAGTGAAATATCTGCTGACACATGTCCCCTTAAATCAACGGCTATGATCTCTGTAGGTCTCTGGACTTCGGGGTTTTGAAATCTCAACTCCTGCTTTCTTTCGTACTTCAATCTTCTGGAGCTAACTATATGCATACACCTATCCTTCTCAATCAACAGTCTTGCTTCCACTTTGGATGTTTGACCTTTCAACTCAGATCAACGGTCCTGTGACCATCTTCTCAATCAACGATTGAGATCTCCTTCGGGTCTCTGGACTTCAAATATTTTAAATCTAAAACTTCATCCTTTCTCCCCACTCGCTTTTATCCAAAAAACTGTAATCCACTGGCATGTGTGCTCTTGATCTGATGATCGAGGATTACTTTGGGTCTTTACCCGGATCTCTCAAATTTATGCCACGTCTTCCCTGATCTGATGGTCAAGAATTACTTCGGGTCTTTACTCGGAGCTCACAGATCTACGCTACGTCTCCTCTAGATCTGACGACCCAGATTCACTTTAGGTCTTTGGTTTTCGACAGTTTCAGTTCTCAACTGAAACCCCACTGTAATTTACCTGGAGCTCACGATTTTTTGACAAGTGTCCCCTTGCAGATCAATGGATAATGCCTCTTCGGCTATTCGCACTTCAGGAGTCTCAAGTCTCAAACTTGCCTCCTTCTGAACTCATGGTATATGATGGCTCAGATTCACCTTGGTGATCTGAGGCTCGAAGTTTACTTCGAACGATCTGACATCTAATATCTAATTCGGCTGATCAAATGACTGAGATTCACTTCGGATTTCCGGCTCTTCGAGCTTTGAAAATCTCAGTTCTAAAACCTTGGTGAGTTCTCTCTCCAATATTTGTGAATCTGTAAGGCTCATGCACCTTGTTCTAATTAAATGGATGTTGATCTCTTGCACTGTGATCCAACGGCCACTGTCGCTCTTCCTCCTGAGCTTCTGATCTCTTCTAACTTGGAATATTTATCAATCTTCAAAGGTTTTCAACCTATGCTCCTTCTACGAGTGTGAATCTTGGATATCATCAACACTTGTAGGAAGTGATATTCCTTCTGAAATTGATACTTAAAGTATTTCGACTTCCCGTGCACTCCTTTCGTTTCAGATATTTTTGATAACTCAGATCCAAAGAATTTATTGAAAAGAAATTCTCCTTGCCCTCCTGGCATTCTCTTTTTTCTCGATGCACACCTTGAAACAGATTCTTATGCAAGGTTTGAGTTATTGCAGACGACGGTGCACGCCTTGCAGCAGTCACTTTCACTCCATGCAAAGGGAAAGTTTCATGCTATCTCTTCTGAGCTTCTAAATTGAAATAGATCTCGTCAACGCACTCCTTGCGTTATGTGTGCACACCTTGCACCGATTTGACAAAAGATAAACAATTGAAACTTATACTAACATTCACAGTTTTGTTCTACTCGTAATGAAATCCATTCATTCATGAAAAACACAATAACAAGGAATTGCAAACAATGTCCACCCCATGCATTGGGTCAATTTTCCTCTGTTATCTTCATTTAAAAGTAAAAATGGCTACATCTATAATCAAAACAACAACTAAAATTCAGAAATATTGTACTAACTTGAAACTGCCTCATTTGGGCGTACAAACCTCTATTTATCTCAAAGGGTCCATAGGGTTCCCCCCGACTACTTGTCTACTCCAAAACCTAACCTAACGACTATCTTATTTCAGGCGTATTCCAAAGAAGGAGTGGAAAATCCCACTTCGTTCGCGATCGTTCCAGCGTTCTTCAAAATATTTCCTAGTGTTGAGTTCAGGTGTGTTTCAAAATATTCGTCGTAACTACAAGTGTTGATATTCTGAAAAGATTCCCAGGCGTTGAGTGGTCCTACTCTACGTGCTCGCTAAGGATGCTCCTGCATCATACTCCCCTTGACAAAAATTCATGGATTCCTGTCCATGAGATCCTGCACCGACTTTCCATGCTTCTGGATGTCAGCTTCATTTTCCCAACTAACATCTTCTATTGGGTGTCCCTTCCACTTGACCAGATATTCAAAATAGGTCTTCTTCCTGGTCTTTTTGCCAATCCTCTGATCAACAATCTTCTCCATCTGTGGTTTTTCTACTATAGGCATTTTTTTCTCCCACTAAATCTTCTCTTGATATTTTGATCCCTCTGTTTCATCTTTCCTGTAAGGATACAAGTCTGAAACGTTGAATATGGGTGATATTCCCACATCATCTAGTAACTCAATATCATATGCGTTTGCATCAAAATTCCTTAATATCTTACATGGTCCTATCTTCTTCATCTTTAACTTGTTATATGTTCCCCTAGGGAACCTTTCTTTCCTGAGATGTGCCAGAACCTGATCTCCTACTTCAACTTGAAGTTCTTTGTGATGTTGATCAGCTATGTGCTTGTACTCTTGGTTAGAAATCTGCAACTGTCCTCTAATCTGGCTATGGAGCTTCTAGATTTCTACAGCAAAATATTTTTCTCCAGCGCTCCTGATCTCACTTGGTTCCAAGTCTCTCAAATTAGATACCCCCCTGAGTTGCATTCCATACAATATTTGGAATGGGATCTTTCTAGTGCTCTTGTTTTGTGAGTCATTGTATGCAAATTCTGCTTGTGGGAGAATCTGATCCCATTGATTATGATGCTCAGTGACCAGACTCCTCAATAAGTTTCCCAAACCTTTTTTTACCAACTAAGTCTGCCCATCCATCTGAGGGTGATAATTTGAGCTGAAGGACAAATATGTCCCCAATTTCTTCCACAGCGTTCTCCAAAAGTCACCAACAAATTTAGTGTCCCTATTTGAGACAATGCTTCTGGGTAGTCCGTGAAGTCTCACAAATTCCTTGAAAAATAGATTTGCAACATGTGTTTCATCACTGGTCTTCTGGCATGGGATAAAGTGTGCCATGTTTGAAAATCTATCCAACACCACAAATATGGAATCAAATCCTCTTTGTGTTCTTGGTGGTCGCAACACAAAATCCATGATTATTGCATCCCAAGGC
>JASDQU010502621.1:58374-69132 GCA_032191745.1 Picea mariana | reverse complement strand
ATGAGAACTCAGCAGGGGTTCGAAAGCATTTGCATTAATAATCAAACACTAGATGTTCTTCTGCGAGATACTTAGTTCTTTTTCCCTTCTCTTCTTCCCGTGTATTATCGCTTTCTAGTTATATACTTAGTCGTGTTTCTATGATCGTGGGTTCCAACGTTGGCGTGTTGACATATCTTCATCTCCATATATATCCTCACATGGCGAATTGGACCACCCGTTGTTCATTTTCATACTTAGTGAATTTTATGCCTGCGGTTTCCAAGTTGGTGCAATTGAACTCTGCTTCTTTTTGTTCCGTCATATACATCTACCACTCAAAATTTCTGTGATCTACAATTCCACTGCGAACTCCTCTGTCCTTTTTCCCTTTTTTTATTCCCGTGTACTATGGGACTGTAAAGTATGGACATGATATTTTATAGAGCATGTACGGCTTCCACATTCCATACCTAGTGACATTTTGTATTGTGGGTTCTCGGGTAGGCGGGCTCAAAATTGAGCCTCCATTGTTCCATGCCCTACAAATAGAACCCAAAATTCCGTGATATACAAATTGACAAGCGGACCTGCGGACTGGCTGACTCAACATTATACTTCTATTGTTCTGTGTCCTCCAAACAACACTCCCAGTTCTACGATATACAAATTGACACACGGAATGCAAGGCTAGCGGAGTGGAGATTGCCATTGTTTACGGATGCTAATCCCTATGGAGTATCTAACAATATCTAAAAAAATATTTTCAATACTAAATTAGCTCTTAGTAGTGATCAATGGACACAGGTACAAAATAGTTGGCATCGCACCCTCCGCAATATACAAATTGACTACCGGATTCTACCATCGTTCGCTCTTTCGTGTTACAGATTATGCATTCAAATGTTCGAAGCGATACAATTTGAATGTCGGGGCCTCCGTCTTCTGCAAACACCTTGTCAGCCTGTTTTGGATCCTCATGTTGTCGGGTTCATGAAATGTGCAACTCCAGCGTTGGCGGGTTGACATATCTTTATCTCCATCTATATAATCACATGACGAATCCGACCGACTATTGTTGCTTTCCATACTTGGCCAATTTTATGGCCACGGTTGTTGAGTTGGTGCCAAATTCATCTCCATCTATATCCTCGCATGGCGAATTGAACCACCTGCTGTGCCTTTTCATACTTAGTGAATTTTATGCCTGTGGTTGCCGAGTTGGCGCAATTGAACTGTGTTCCTTTTTGTTCCATTATATACATCTTCCACTCAAAATTTTCATGATCTACAATTCCACTGTGAACTACTCCATCCTTTTTCCCTTTTTTTCTTCCCGTGTATTATGGGACTATAAAGTATGGACATGATATTTTATAGAGCATGTATGAATTCTGCATTCCATACCTAGCGACATTTTGGATCGCGGGTTCTCAGGCGGGTAGGCTCAAAATTGGGCCTGCATTGTTCTGTTCCCTACAAATAGCACCCATAATTTTGCGATATACAAATTGACAAGCGGACCTGCAGACTGACTCACTCAACATTGTACTTCTATTGTTCCGTGTCATCCAAACAACGCTTCCAGTTCCGCAATATACAAATTGACACACGGAATGGAGGGCTGGTGGGGTGGAGATTGCCATTGTTTGCGGATGTTAATCTCTATGAAGTATCTAACAGTATCTAAAAAATTATTTTCAATACTAAATTATCTCTTAGTAGTGATCACTGGACACAGAGGTACGAAACATCTGGCATTGCATCGTCCTCAATATACAAATTGACTACTGGATTCTGACATCATCCGCTCTTCCGTGTTACAGATTATGCATTCAAATGTTCGGAGCGATACAATTTGAACGTCGAGGACTTGCGTCTTCTGCAAACAGGTTGTCAGCCTGTTTTGGATCCTCCTGTTGTCGGGTTCACAAAATGTGCAACTCTTAGATATTGTTTCGATTGGCATCAATCTTCGTTGTACCATGGTTCACAAATGTTTTAAAGTATCTATTGTTGCCTCAGTTGGCATCCGGCCCTTCGCAATATACAAATTGACTACCGGGTTCACATCTTGTATTCAAAATTTCTATGATCTACAATTCCACCGTGGACTCTTTTTTCCTTTTTCCCTTTTCTTCTTCCCCTGTATTATGTGCCTCTAGTTATATACTTAGTCGCATTTCTATGATCGTGGGTTCTAGCGTTGGTGGGATGACATATTTAATTCCATCTATATAATCACACGACGAATCCGACCGACCACTATTGCTTTCCATACTTAGTCAATTGTATGGTCGCGGTTGCCGGGTTGGCAGTTTCAAACTCTGCTTCTTCTTGTTCCATGATGTACATATTGCACTCAAAACTTCTGTGATCTACAATTCTACCGCGGACTCCTCGAACTCGCAAGATTCACTCTACCACATTTCACAAATGTGCTTTCTGATATACATTGGTTATGCTCTTACTAGTGACTCTTACAAGTGACAACTGCACACAGTAATACGAAATAGTTCACATCCACCCCTTCGCAATATAGAAATTGACTATCGGCTTTTGACATCATCCCCTCTTCCGTGTTACAGATTATGCATTCAAATGTTTTGAATGATACAATTTGACGGTCGAGGCCTCACATCTTCTGGGGAGACCTTCTGACCCTATTTTGGATCCTCCTGTTCACGGGTTCACAAAATATCCAATTCTTAGTTAGTGTTTCGGGTTGGCGCATTCGAACTATGCTGCTTCTTGTTCCGTGATATACATATTGCACTCAAAATTTCCGTGATTTACAATTCCACCATGGACACACAAAAATTTCTAAGACATACAATTTGACCCTCGTGATCTCACCTTCAACAGTTGTACCTTGCAACCCTATTTTATAGTTGTTTTTTCCCGTGCCCACGACCTTCGTACTTTCTTACTATACAACTAGAAACCTTTCATGCTAACAGTTGACCATGCAGGAACCATCAACATTTTCATTAATGGGTGAAACGCTCGAGGATATCTCCCATTATTACGCTTTAAACCAAGATGTGCGGAGAGTTATTTTTTCCCTTCCAATTGTTCATCTCGAACACGCGTCGTCGTGTTGGCCCGCTCAATAAATCTACAATGTTTAATCGCTCATTGCAATATGCGCCATGTTTGCATTTCTATGTATGCAATTACTAGTGTTTAATGTTAACAACACATCATGCAACAACCGTCCAAATTGTCATTAATCAACGAAAGTCTTGAGGACATCTCCCATTCACACGCTTTGGACCAAGATTTGCGCAGGGTTATATTATCCCTTCCAACTTTTGATTTCATTCATCGTCTGGAGCAAACAAACATTCTTGTAGACTTATGGCAGCAGGTCGACAACATTTTTGTGGAGATACAGTAAATATGTTCGCACATGAGGACCATAACTTTCAGTGGTTCAGAGCATACTTTTAATATTCATCCCATTCTGCCCAAAACAAAGTGATTTGGAGCTCTGGAATCGCTCGTGCAGGCTGCGTGCCTGAGGTTTTTTACTGTAAGGAGGTGGTCTCTTGGTGCTCTGAAAAATATATTCCAAGCCAAAGAATTATTCCACTGCTCGACCATTCTCTTGTTTCTTTGTCACCTCAGGTCTTCCGTGAGATGTTAAAATTGTTGGAGCCAACATTGACGTTCAGAGGACAAGACTGCAAGCAGTTTCTAGAAAAACATGATAACGGGTTGGACATCTTAGCCGACTTCCTCGAATACCCGACAACAGTTCCTGAAGATATCACAAGGTTGTAGGTAAGTTCCTTTAGAAATCCATTTCGGGGAATTACTTGGTTGTTTACAAGAATAACGGGACAGTCATCCACGACAAGCATTTCCCATATAATTATTTATATTTTGTATTTCACGGTCAAGGAACAATACATTTTCAATTGGGGGAAGATAATTTCCATTGAGCTCTGTTCCCAGTTGTCACAATTCAAAGAATCGAATAAATTTTATATGTCATCCTACTTGATTTTCGCAATTGTGCATTGCTACCCGTTTCCAAAACTTTCTCTTTCCAATAAAATAAATTGTGGATTCGACCTAGTAACATTCTGGTACGAGGCCCTGTGGAGGCACAAGGCCTCCCATTGTTTTTATGAATTTTTTAATGGCTTTGTCTCAATTTTCAAATATTTATTGTTAGGCAAGGATGTTCCGCAGATGTCTGGCCAGGCAACCAAGTTTTTGAACAGGAAGGGCACACTTGAGAAAAAGTAAAATCACAGTGTCCTCATGGTCTTTGGCTCGAAGGAAAATCCCACTTTCCTTCCATGCCACATCATTAACAAGATGTTTGTTGTAGAAATATCAAGGCAATACAACCACTTGTTGCATTTTTTTCATGACAAGAAAAAAAAGCAGTTCATTCCTCTTCCCTGGAAAGTCGGAGAATTCATGTGCAGAAACATCAACAAGATTGATGAGTTTGCCACCCATTTCAAGAAATTGAACCTAACGTATGCTGAAAGGCTAAAAGGGTTCGACCCTAATGGGATTTTTCGAGAACATTTACTGGAGGTTGGCTTTAACACCTCTTTTATCCATAGACACCTGACCCAAGACAGGGACAATGTCAACAACAATCCTGCTTATGTCGATTGCAACAC
This sequence comes from Picea mariana, assembly GCA_032191745.1. Taxonomy (NCBI): domain Eukaryota; kingdom Viridiplantae; phylum Streptophyta; class Pinopsida; order Pinales; family Pinaceae; genus Picea; species Picea mariana. Next base: position 64,507 of record JASDQU010502621.1, on the reverse strand, counting down.
AGAGACATTGCAAAGCGCGATTGAATTGTATAGACAACATGGAAAAGTATCTGGTGAGAAGATTACCCGGTCCCCCGCCAACACTCCCAAGAGCACGACATCATGGAACATCGCATCGACGGTCCACCCAAGTAAGAAAGCAACCCAGAAATCTTTGAACGAAGGAGGAGATAAGAACCCTCCTCGCATAAATATTGATAGTTCTCACAAAATTCCACTGACGAAGAAGAGAAAAACCAATGCAGGGCAGGCGGAGGAACCCGAAATTGAAAGTGGACAGCTGCAACTTGAAATTGAAACTGGGCACATGCATAAAATTGGGTCATCCACGGTGGAAATATCTGAGACCGAATTTTTTGACGAAGATGAATCTTTCATATTCCAGAGCGTTGTTTTTGACAGACAATCTAAAAGTATGGTCATTGAAAAGAGATATGTAACAAACAGGAAAGGCAAATATCGCACAGAGATTAACTTTAGGGAAATGCGGTCGTCCCAAATCTCCTCATTTCACGAGGTAACCGGTGAAATTCTTCGTGATTCCATTGGAGGAATTGAGACAGAAAATGCCAATTTGAAAGACCGCCTCAATGAATTTGAGTAGGATTTTATTGCAACCCCAGAATTTACCAGTCCTTTGGAAAAAATCATGCCTGCTACCACTGCAGCCAAGATGAAAGTATCCTCTACCCTCCTTGCATGCTCTAGATCCCTTGTAGAGAATAGCATCAACAAAAGAATGCAACTAGTTATTGAAGCCTGGGAAACATCGCAAAATTTGGTTTCCTTCGGAAAGAAGGCCAATGATTTCCTGCAACATTTGGAGTTGAATTTAAAAAATGATCAGCGTTTCTGTGAACAGGTGCTGGCCCATTTTTCCAACTATGTCGTCAACACATCGGAACTGAAAACAAGATAAGAGAAACTCCCCTCACCAAAGCGGACCAAAAAATTAAAAGCATGCTGGCAAAAGAAAATTAACAACCTGGAGCTCATTGTCAAATCATGTAAACAAGTCATATCCGAAAAGGAAGATTTATTCACAAGCCTGCTCCAAATGGACTTAGCTGGAACTACCAACGAGGTTCAAGACCCAAACTTAATTCTCAAATCCTTGTCAATCACCAAAGAAGCCTTCTAGGAACAAGTTGATATTTTAAAGGGGTTGTCTTTCAAAAATTTTTATGACATACTTGAACATCATCTAAATGAGCACGAGCACTAGGTACTAGACTATGCGACACACAATGAAGAAATTGAACAGAGTCTGCATAGTATTTCAATGGATCTAAAGAAATTAGAAAACGACCTTTATGACATAGAAATCCAGGATGAAATCAACACAACCCCCATGAAAATCTACATCGAATAATGGTTCCAACAAAGAATGGACAGCCTCGTCCAGGAAAGGAAACAACCGGTCGACATGACTCCACTGACCATCAACGACAACAACAAAAACACATCGGCTTCATAGTAAGTCTATACTGGCATCTTGTTTTCTTTATCAATCCAGTTTAAGTCTATGCTGCCATCTTCTTTTCTTTATCAATCCACTTATGACCTCTTTAAATAGAAAGTTGTAACCAAAGACTCATAACTTCCAATTTCTTCTTTTCAGGTCTTCCTCTCTACCGTCCCACACTTCTTCTTTCGACGTTTCTAATTCTTGTACTTATTTCTTTTTATAGTCCACGGGAGCCTCAATCCCAGTCTATATGAAAAACACATTTAACTTTCCAGAAAGATGTAACAGACATTGTTAATTTTTGATAAATTCCAAAGAAAATTGATTTAGCAATGCCTTTATTGTATACTAAATTTTGGGGTTTCAGGAACCTTTCTTGTTTGTTCCAAAGAAAACTAATTCGGATCTACTACATTTCTTGTGTCCTATTGTATGATAATTTTTTTGTCTTGAAGGACGTTGTTACTATACTATTGTATGCTAACTTTTTGGGTGTCCATGAACCTATGTTTTGATATATTTCGATTTATCTTGTATCCAAAAGCCTTTTCTTTCAAGCAATTCAATTCGGGAATGCTAACAGACGTTATTACTATTATATTTTATGTTTTTAAATGTTGATCTAATTTCCAGAGATATGTAATAGACATTATTTATTTTTGATAAATTCCTATAGTCCGCTTATCAATTTGTACATCACAGAATTGTCGATGTTATTTGTACGCAACGGAACAACAGAGGCCCAATTTTGAGTCCGCCAGCCTGAGAACTTGCGATCCAAAAACTGGTTAAGTATGGAGGCCTGCTATATTTTTTGTCTCTTATTCTATGCTAAATTTTTTGTGTTGCACAACGTTGTTACTATTCTATTGTATGCTAACTTTTTGGACATCCAGGATCCTATACTTTGATAAATTTTGATTTTTATTATGTTCAGAACCCTTTGTTTTAAAGCAAACTAGTTCGGGAATGCTAATTTTTTTGTGTTTTCCTCCACGAAACTATGTAACAGATGTTATTACTATTCTATTGTATGCTTTTAAATGTTGATGTAATTTCTAGAGATATGTAACAGACATTATTTATTTTATGATAAGTTTCTATAGTCCACAAGTCCGCTTGTCAATTTGTATATTGCGGAACTCTTGGTGCTATTTGTAGGGCACGAAACAATAGAGGCCCATTTTTTAGCCCACCAGCCCGAGAACCCGCGATCCAAAAACTAGATAAGTATGGAATGAGGGCTCCGTGCATGCTCTATAAAATCTCATCCCCATACTTTATAACAATGCATATTTCGTATGTATAAAACTAAATATCTACTTTCTAAAATTTGATAAATTTCAATTTCTTTTGTTTCCAGGATCCCTTGTTTTAAAGATAGCTAATTCAGGAATGCTAATTTCTTTGTGTTTTTTTCTACGAACATATGTAACAAACGTTACTATTATTTTTGTGTTTCTCTCCACGAACGTATGCAAAGAAAACTAATTCGGCAATGCTATATTTTTTTGGTCCAAGAAAATCCTTTGTTTTAAAGAAAACTAATTCAGGAATGCTATTTTTTTTGTGTTTTTCTCCACGAACCTATGTAACATACGCTATTACTCTTCTATTGTATGCTTTTAAATGTTCATGTAATTTCCAGATATATGTAACATAGATTATTAATTTCTGGTAAATTTCTATAGTCCGCAACTCCGCGTGTCATTTTGTATATCGCGGAACTGTCGGTGCTATTTGTAAGGCACGGACCATCAGAGGCCCAATTTTGAGCCTGCCAGCGCGAGAACCCGCGATCCAAAAACTGGCTAAGTATGCAATGAGGGCTCTGTGCATGCTCTATAAAATCTCATCCCCATACTTTATAAAAGTACATATTTTGTATCTATAAAACTAAATATCTACTTTATAAAACTACATATTTCGTATGTATAATTTATGTTGTCCAGGAACCTCTTATTTGATAAATTTCAATTCGAAAATGCTAATATTTTTGTGTTTTTCTCCACGAACCTATGTAACAGACGTTATTACTATTCTATTGTATGTTTTTAAATGTTCATGTAATTTCCACAGATATGTAACAAACATTATTAATTTATGATAAATTTCTATAGTTCATAACTCTGCTTCTCAATTTGTGTATCACAGAATCGTCGATGCTATTTGTAGGGCACGGAACATCAGAGGCCCAATTTTGAGGCCGCCAGCCCTAGAACCCGCGATCCAAAAACTAGCTAAGTATGGAATGAGGGCAATCTCATCCCCATACTTTATAAAATTACATATTTCATATGTATAAAACTAAATATCTACTTTATAAAATTACATTTTTGGTATGTATAATTTATGCTGTCCAGGAAGCTATAATTTCATAAATTTCAATTTTTTTTGTGTCCATGAGCCCTTGTTTTAAAGATAACTAATTTGATAATGCTAAATTTTTTGTGTCCAAGAACCTTTGAAATGTTGATAACTTTTGATATTTTTCAGGAAGAACTAATTCAGGAATACTATGTTCTGCATGCAAACCACATGTATTTTAACTTTTTAGCCACGCGTCTGTAGTAGGTCGCATGTACTCCCATAATAACCTGGCAGGGACTACGCTGCCATGCAACACTTGTTTACATTTGACATCACTTTTCCACACTTCAACATTTTTTTTACCTACTCCTATCGACGTGTAAATTTTAAAAATAAACTTGTAAGGAAAAGCAGGTTTTACACCATTATGGTTTTCTAATTTTCTAGATTGTGTTCTATTTTATCATTATTGTGGTTTTGAAAATTTTAAAATTTATGTTGAGTCTTTGTAATTTATTCTATCATATAGGTTGTGTAAGTCAAACCCATGTGTTAAAACATCACCATTTCTTATTATAATATTATTACATTGTTTTGAAAATTTTAAAATTTAGGTTGAGTCTTTGTAATTTATTCTGTCATATAGGTTGTGTAAGTCAAACCCATGTGTTAAAACATCACCATTTCTTATTATTACATTGTTTTGAAAATTTTAAAATTTATGTCGAGTCTTTGTAATTTATTCTGTCATATAGGTTGTGTAAGTCAAACCCATGTGTTAAAACATCACCATTTCTTATTATTACATTGTTTTGTTGGAATTTTTGTGATGGAATTTTTATAAATGGAAATGAGAATAATTGTAAAGTTTTATTTCTTATTATTACATTGTTTTGTTGGAATTTTTGTGATGGAATTTTTATAAATGGAATTGAGAATAATTGTAAAGTTTTATGTTTATCTTTTTCTTATTATTACATGGTTTTGTTGGAATTTTTGGGATGGAATTTTTATAAATGGAAATGAGAATAATTATAAAATTTTGTATTTGTTTTTATGTTTTTTTTAATTAGATTGGACTTTTATTTTTATAATTTTTTATTTTATTTAATTTTTTTTTAAATTGAATTGAATTTTTATTTTTATAATTTTATTGTTTAAAAAATATATATTATTATTATTATTAAAAAGGGAAAGTACAATAATGACAACTTATTTATATTAATTTAATATTTAAATCAACAACTTCCTCACATCTTCCTCACATTGGTCTGCAATAAATTTCAATGGCATGCACCCTATTAAACTCTCACAATTCATTACATAATGTAAAGAAAAAGTCTTGAGCAAGTTGGTTATATTGTGGAAGAGTATGTAGTAATTAGCATATAGGTTAGTGGGAGCTTTTGATCATTTGACATTGATTTAAAAAAGGCCTTCTCATAGTTGCTTATTTAACTAGTTATTTAATTATATCTATATATTATATATTCTAGGTCAATCACATAATTGATATTGTAATCAATAATTTATTGAGAAACTTGTTGGTTATTATGCTTTTAAGTAATGTCGTAACTAGGTATTGATAATGATATTTTTATTTTTTATTTTTAATAAAATGTGTTTTTAATTAGAAAAAAAATGTTATGCAAGTTATTTTAAACAAAACATTGTCTTGCATAAATCATCTATCATGAGTATATTTATAATAATTAGAAATTATCTTAAAAGCTAGGGGTTTAATTTATCAAAATATAGTATGTTTGTTTAAGTTTATAAGGGTATTTAATAATGTCATCATAAAAAATAAAAAAAAAACTTTTTGGCTAAGATCAAGATAGACATCAAAGAGTAGTTGGTATAATCCCATGTTAGATAAAGGATTTTTATCATTTAGAGTTGGGCCCTACCCCTTAATGGTAGGCTCATTAATAGGTGGGGTACCTTCCCATCCATCATTGTCTTGCTTTGGTCACTTCCTCATGGAAATGGCTAAATTGACTCAACAAAACCTGACATTATTTGGATGAGGGTGTGATGGCCAACTATGGTGCTCCCACCTATGGATTTCTTTCCATTTACAAACAATATAGTCATCTCTATGGTGTTGCCAATGGTCAAACATGTGGGAATGGGTTGAACTAGGCTTAAACTAAGCATCTAGAGGGACCTGACGCACGGTGTGAGGAGCCACCCCCCAATACTCCAAAAGCCTCCAAAGTTGCCTAGCTTGAGCTCCACCTTACCATCTTGCACTTGGATTTGCAAGTTGAGATTTGGACATATTAGTACTCCAGCAAAACAAGTAAACATGGAACAATGTAGAACTCTTTTAAAATTATAATCATTTCACTT
>JASDQU010502620.1:66710-85437 GCA_032191745.1 Picea mariana | reverse complement strand
GTCTTGGGAGGATCATGTGCGACATGTTGACAAGGTGCTACAACTACTAAAGGAGCAACAACTATATGCCAAACCGTCCAAATGTTTCTTTGCGGTGAAGGAGGTAGAGTATTTGGGTCATATTGTATCTCATGAAGGTGTCAAGGTAGACCCTAGCAAGATTAAGGCCATGATGGACTGGTCGATTCCCAAAACATTGAAGAATCTTAGAGGATTTTTGAGTTTGACAGGTTACTACTGCAAGTTTGTTCGGAGCTATGGGAGAATAGAAGCACCTTTAGCGACACTAACTAAGAAGGATGCATATTAATGGACTCCAGAGGAAACTAAAGCTTTTGAGCAAATTAAAGAGGTGATGTGTAAAGCTCATGTTTTGACCACACCAGACTTCACAAAAACCTTTATTGTGGAATTTGATGCCTCGGGAAATGGCATTGGTGTTTTCCTAATGCAAGAAGGAAGGCCCCTGGATTTTGAAAGTCGGCCACTCGAAGGAAAGGACTTACACAAACCCATTTATGAGAAGGAAATGATGACAATACTACATGCATTGAAGAAATGGTGCCCTTACCTAATAGGTAGGCACTTCAAGGTCAAAACAAATCATGATAGTCTTAAATACTTCTTGGAACAAAGATGATCTTCAAAAGAAAAACAAAAATGGGTGAACAAGATATTGGGTTATGATTTTGAAATCATCTATAAAAAAGGGAAGCAAAATGTTGTGGTAGATGCACTCTCAAGAAAGGATGGAAATGTTGAGGCCTTTCTCTATGCTATCTTGATCATCCAACTCGATTGGATAATAGAAGCGATGGATGAATGGAAGAATGACGAAAATGTGTGGACTCTCATTCAAAGGTTACAGCATGATTCCAGTGCATCAGATACATTTACATGGAAAAATGATTCACTATGGTACAAAGATCGATTATATTTATGTAAGAACTCCTAACCCAAACAAAAGGTACTATTGGAATTGCACACCTCTCTGGTAGGAGGGCACTCAGGATTTTTGAAAACCTACCATAGGGTCAAGAAGGAATTTTTTGGGGATGGCCTTAAAACTGATGTTCAAAGTTTTATAGCAGAATGTTTGGTTTTCCAACAAAATAAGGTGGAAACAATTAAGACCCTGGGTCTTTTACAACCATTAGCCATCCCAAGTCAGTGTTGGGGGGAGGCTTCCNTGATTTTTGATAGACTGACCAAGTACGTACACTTTTGTGCACTCTCTCATCCCTTCAAATCTAGTACAGTTGTCACCGCATTCATAGAGACAATTCAAAAATTACATGGAATCCCAAAGATTATTGTAAGTGATAGAGATCCTATATTCACTGGACATTTTTGGACATAATTATTTTCTTGTTTGGGTACTCAATTGGCTCATAGCTTATCCTATCATCCTCAATCTGATGGAAAAACTGAGATAGTGAAAAAATGTTTGGAAGGCTACCTTTGTTGCTTTGTCTATGATAAACAAACACAATGGTTCAAATGGTTACCCTTAGCAAAATGGTGGTATAACCCTTCCTTTCATACTGCAAAACAAATGGCACTCTATAGCTAACACCCTCCTTCCATCACTTCCTCTCTAAAAGAAAAATCTAAGGTTCAAGCAGTGGAATATCACATCGAACATCAACAAGAAGTTCTCCAAATCTTAAAGGATAACTTGACCATGGCACATAATCGCATGAAACAATAAGCAGATCAACATAGTAGTGAAAGAAGTTTTGAAGTAGGGGATTGGGTGTTTTTAAGACTACAAGCATATAAACAGATGTCCCTCAAGAAAGCCAAGAAGGATAATAAATTATCACCAAAGTATTATGGTCCTTATAAGGTGTTGCAAAAGATTGGTACTATGGCATACAAATTGGAGTTTCATGCATCCTCACCAGTACACCCAGTTTCCATGGTTCATGCTTAAAGAAGGTTATAGGTGACAATATGCCAGTTCAAACTATATTACCAGAACTTGATGAGGAAGGAAAAATCATATTGGAGCCTGAAGCCATCACTGACATAAGAATTTACCAATTGAGGAATAGATCCATTTCAAAGTATCTCATTAAGTGGAGGAAACTTCCTGCTAAAGACTCCACTTGGGAAGATGAGTCTTTTATACAGAAGCATCCAAAATTACTCAATCATTGCGGAAAAAACTTGTCTGAAGGGGAGGGGCATGTTAATCCCTAAATAGTGCAACATTACCCCTTAATTGGGGAATATTACATTAGTAATGTTATTTTATTTATGTCGGCTTGGGTCCATTAGTTGTAATTGTACTTCCTAGTCTCCTATGTATACCAAGAAGACATTTTCATTTGGAATCATCTTGTACTTGGACATTTATGTGGTGTATAAGGAGGTTTCCCCCTCAAAGAGGCCTATTATCTGAAATTCTCTCTTTTTCAAGGCATTGAGTACTTATTCTAAGGTTTTTCTATGCTATATTGATATTTGGTTCTTAACAATTTGGCTGCTACACACATCCATCTGAGAAGAATGGATTACAATGAGGCTCCATAGGCCTTTTTGATATTACTCATGATTTCCAAAACCATAGAAATCCAAAAACCTAACCCTATAAGGTGAAACACAAAAATTCATGTGGGCCCTATGGGTAAGTTGGTGTAATTTGGTACCTCAACTTCCCAGGGTCATAACTCTTGCATATGAACTTTGTTTTAGGCACATGATAGCCCGTTGGAAAGGTATTTCAAAGAAATACACATTCCTCCATCAAACTTTGACTTCGTCTATAGTTTGATTGTGGCGAGCCAAAAAAACAACGTTTAGGGCCCTAAAATGGCCCCAAAAGTACAACAAGATGTGCTAACATGAAAATATACAAAATAAACTAGTTGGATTAGGTGAGAGACCACCTGTATCCACCTGGAGGATGTGTGGGGCATTAGACAGCCCCGAAAGTGTAGAACCCACAATTACAAAGTAGTGCAAAAGAACGTTCTAAACAAAAAAGGACACGAGGATCTAGTTGGAATAGGTGGGTGGCCACCAATATACACCTAGATCATTATCTTTCAAAAATTTCCTGGTCAAATGCCTTTTTGACTTTTTCTTTTTTCATGTTGTGGGGAGGATTTTTCTATGAATATCTTTGTAGTCGACATAGCTCTTTGTTATGTTCATCCGCGTTGTGCACATGTATGTCGCGTTCATAGGAAACACTTGGTCTATTTTCGAGCATTTTGTGGAGCATGGGTGCGTGCTTTCGCAAGTCCACATTTGGAATAGCTTCATGGGATGATTTTTGACGAGATAGGTATTCTAGAGGATGGTTGGTTCATTTATGGCGCATCGATTTGCTCGGTTTTAGGAGTAAATGGCATGGATTTAGAATTGATGCAACCTAGAGGTCTCACTTTTCTATGGACTGCATAGTGGCTTCTATTTATGGTGACCTGTGTTCCAAAGGTTATTCATGTGTCTGAAAAATACATCTCAGTAAATATGTGCTATGCATTTGGCCTTGAAGCAATTTGAGCTATCTGATTTACTTATGTTTCATAAATTTCATAGTGAAATGTCTTTACACGTAGATATAGTGATTTACAACAAGAGGGCAGTGGTTTAGAACAATTTCCAAGTAAATGTCATGCTTTTCTATGGGTTGGGTCATGGATTCTATTTATAATTATGCATTTATGATCATAATTCATCCGGGGAAAGGAAATTTTTGTAAACATGTGTCATCCATTGGGGATTAAATAAATTTGTTCTCGGTGTTATATTTATCTTTGGGAAATTTCCTAGTCAAACACCTTTTTTACTTTATCTTTTTCCAATTTGTGTGAAGGATTTTTCTATGATCATATCTTTGTAGTCGCCATAGATATTTGTTTTGTGCGTCTGCAGTACAAACATGTATGTCGTTTCCATAGGAAACTCTTGGTCCATTTTTTAGCGTTGTGTGGAGGATCGATGTCATTGATTCTTGTGGGTTGTTGTGCTTCCGCAGGTTCACATTTTGAATAGTTTCATGGAAAGATTTGTGACAAGCTAGGTGATTTGGAGGATGGCCAAGTCATTTATTGTGCATTGATTTGCTTAGATTTAGGAGGAAATGTGATCCATATTTATGAGTGGAACAAAAGGAATAACAGATTGAATACAATAACATAGATATATGGAGAACAAAAACATATATCTAGTGAACAATAAATTATATTGAGTAAATAAAATAGATTGAAACTATAAAACCACAAAACTAGAAACAACTTGCTCAAATGGTGGTAGCTATCTCCGAGAAGAGATGTAGCTTTCTACATGCATCGGTTTGATCAAAATGATTACAATGAGGCTCTAGAGGCCTTTTTAACATTACTCATGAATTCCAAGACCATAGACATCCAAAAACCTAACCCTAGGAACCTAACCTCCCTAACCCCTCACGTAGGTAGAATAATATAATTCCATGTAATAAAGGCCAATATTAATACGGCCTAGCAATAAGGAGGAGTAATTCAAATGTAATAAGACCTAATAGAAGCTTCCTCTTCTAGAAGGATCTTCCCTAGATTGTTCTTTTGGATAGATATATTTATTATAAATAGGAATAGAGGGTATGGGAAATCTTGTCTTAGAGATTATTGTAATAGAGCTCTGCTCTGCTAGAGGTTTCCCCCTCAAAGAGGCAAGTGAACATTGCTATCATTAATCAAGGTTATTTTCTGGTGTTATTTTGGTATTATTCTGGTATTGTTCCAGTTATATCATTGTTTCTCTGTCATTTCTATGCTAAAATATTTCTATTTTGCATACTATTTTATATATGGAATACTACAAGTGGTATCAGAGCACCTTCCTTGGTAGAAAATTGTGGATTAAATTTTCCAAGTTAGATACCTATTCCGGTGTCTTAAATCTACAAATATATGTCATTACGCGTATAAAACTACGGTCAAGGAGTCATACACGCAGGAAATACAAGTGGTACTCAAGTTCACATCTGTTGGCCACCCTTGTAACCCTTATTGGTACCCCTTCGAGTGGTAGTGCAATAGACAACACATGTATATGGATCGACCTAGATCTCTTGAAGCCCTCCAGAGATAAAGCGATCGGCCACTTGACTGCTATAGTTCCACTGAGAACAACACTCGGGAAGATACTCTCTAGTACCTGGGTAGTCAGGTAGTATGGATAAGGGCACGGTCTAGCCTCCTTAGTTGGTGCCCTAAGATATTGGGACAAGTACTATTATTGGACCCCGCACGTATATTAGAGAGCTATAACACAGGGAAAACCCTTGTCTGTAGAAACCCTGAATATCCTACCCCTGGGGACGGAAATAAAAACAAAACATACAAGATCTATTGTCGTGCAACTGTGCCTTCTGCATTCTGATTGCGAAATTACTACACATTTCTTCTTGTTAAGCATTTGGGCATTTTGTCACTGTAGTATTATTTAGGGCAGAGTATAACTCCACAGGAGTAAAAACAAAGATTATAGTGGTCCCGTCGGCACACTTATTTGGGACCTATCCCACTAGGTTCCTCTCTTCACCCCGATTCCATTGATACCTATCACTTTTAACACATTTTTTTTGTGGACCCGACCCTTCTCCGACACCCTTATTTGGCTCATATCCCATTGGATCCCCATTTTTTCCCTGATCGCAATGGTACCTATCATTTGACACCCTTCTTCTCAGTGGTCCCACCCACCCCTCCAGACCCCTTTTGTTTCCCCTATAGCATTTTCCTGCCCATTTTTCCAAATGGCTACCACGCGAGCTCAAGAACTAAATACCTTGACTGTTGACACCCACCATAACCAACAAGACATCAAGACTATCAATGCCAACCTTAGCTTAATCAATTCGTCTATTGAAATACTCAAGGAACATTGTTCCCACATCAAAGACCTCAAATCCACCTTTGAACACTTCATGGGTCATTCCCAAAACCCTTGTTCTTCTGAAAAAACATCTTATCAGGATGACCATGACTCTTCCCATTACCAAGGTCCTCATAATACCCACTTTTCTCGAGACCTATGACCTCCCATAATTGAGGTGAAAATATTTGATGGATCAGATCCCATAGGCTAGGTCACCCAAATGGAACATTATTTCTCTTTTCATGGAATTACTGATGATTTAGCTGAACTTCGTTATGGTGTCCTACATCTGGATCCAAAACGATGGAAATGGTGGCAATGGAGAAAAAAGGAACACCAAGGGTATGTTTCTTGGACATAGTTTGTGGCCGAAATTTATGACCACTTTGACTCTGACACCCACCATTTAGGTCGTTTGACCAAGTTAAAGCAGTCTAGGACAATAGAAGACTTTATTGTCATATTTTACCACTTGGCTTTCATAACAGAGGGAATGTCAAATGCTTTCTTTAGGGAATGATTTATCAGTGGCCTCAAAGATGAAATTTGTGCCCATGTTCTCATGGAACACCCCCAATGAGCCAAGGAAGCACAATAAATTATATCCTCCTAGACCTGCAAGCCCTCCTTTCCTCCTTTCCCTAAACCCACCAATTATGCCCCTCTTGCAAGTCCCCTCAAGATCCATAAATTAACCAAGGTTGAAATGGCTGAATGTCAACGCAAGGGTCTATATTATAATTATGATGACAAATATGTGTCAGGGCACAAGTGAAAGGAAAAAAATCTTTGTATGGCTTTGAATGAGGATATTTTTGATGAAGATGTTGTTGTTTCACCTGTGCAGGAACTACCACCACCATATTATTTGACCCCACCCTCTTATCCACCAAACATTAACCCAGAGATTTCACTTAATGCCCTCACTGGCTTGTCTGCTCCCCAGGATCTCAAATTAATTGGTTACATAAAAAATAGGAAAGTCATAATCCTTGTGGACAGTGGTAGCACCCATAATTTTATTCATTGCCGCATTTCCCAAGAATTCAATTGTTACATCTGTGTCATCAATAATTTTCAAATCATGATTGCCAATGGAGGTTCCATGAAATGTGGGGGAAGATGTGAAAATGTGCGACTTCAAATTGGTTAGTATCACCTGAAATCCCATATGTTTGTTATAGACATGGGTGGTTGTGACATTTTTCTTGGTTTCAAATGGTTACGCGCTCTAGGCCCCATTCTCATGTATTTTAAGGACTTAACCATGCAATTCCAACAGGAGAGAAAACAATATAAGTTTCAAGGCATCACAACAGGCTCCCCTGAGATCATCAGTTCCCATTGCATGAAAAAGCTCCTCAAAAAAGGTCATTCAAGAATTATATCCCAACTCCACTTCATTCATGTTGTTGAGACACCTTTTGTGCATCCTGACCTCCAACCTATTCTTTCCCACCACCAAGTTGTTTTTACCAGTCCCAAAGAACTTTTGCCTTCCTGTGGAGTCCATGATCATTCCATCCCTCTCATCCTTGGTAGTCTAACTCCCAATGTCCGTCCTTATCGTCATACCTTTTCTCAAAAGAATGAAATTGAGAAAATTGTCCATGAATTACTAGAATTTGGTGTTATCCATCCCAGTAATAGCCCCTATTCTTCCCATGTGGTCATGGTACTCAAGAAAGAGGGTACTTAGTTCATTTGTCCTCATTTTTATGCCCTCAAAAAAATCACAATCAAAGACAAGTTCCCCATTATTGTCATTGATGACCTCTTGGATGAATTGAGTGGTGCTCAATACTTCACCAAACTGGATCTACATTATGGCTAACACAAGATCTGTATGAAAGACGAAGACATTCCCAAAACTGCATTTCGCACTCATGAGGGTCATTATGAATTCCTGGTAATTCCCTTTGGATTTTGTAGTGCTCCTTCCACTTTCCAAAGTCTTATGAATCATGTCTTCCATCCTTTTCTCCGTCATCTTGTCTTAGTTTTATTTGATGACATTCTCATCTATATTAAAACTTGGCCCTCCCATCTCTCCCATGTGAATCAAGTTCTCCATCTACTCTCTAAGCAAAAAAATTTCCTCAAACAATCTAAATGTTCCTTTGGTGCCTCAGAAGTCGAATACCTGGGTCATATTGTCGGCAAGGATGGTGTCTGAGTGGATCCTAAGAAAATTGAATCTATGCAGGATTGGCCTCGCCCTAAAACTCTTAAGATCTTGTGTGGTTTTTTGGGTTTAACGGGCTATTATAGGAAGTTTGTTCAGAATTATGAAAAAATTGTAGCTCCTCTCACTTATCTCCTTAAAAATAATGATTTCACTTGGAATTCAACTGTAGATCATGCCTTCCAATCCTTGAAATATGTTATGTTCTTGAACCCTGTCCTTTCACTTCTAGACTTCACAAATACATTCGTATTGGAATGTGATGCTTCCGGGATAGGAATTGCAGCCATCCTCATGCAATATGGTCGACCTTTGGTCTTCACTAGAAAACAAATTTTCGAGCGACATTTGGGCCAATCCATTTATGAAGAGGAAATGTTAGTTCTTTTGTATGTTGTGGATCTCTGGCATCCTTATTTATTGGGTCAATAAATCCAAATCAAAACTAATCATCAGAGTCTCAAGTATTTCCTGTAACAACGAATTTCATCCCGAACGCAACAAAAATGGGTGACCAAGCTATTTGGTTATGATTATGAGATCATTTACAAGAAGGGAAAGGAAAATGTCGTGGTCGATGCTCTTTCTCAGAAATATGAAGAAGACGGGTCCCTTTTCTCCATCTCCTTCATTGTATGAGATTGGCTCCAAGTTGTTCGTTAGGAATGGCTACAAGACCCCAAAATTTCTCACATGCTCCACCAATTGAAACACAATTCTTCAGTTTCTCCAGGGTACTCTTGGCACATTGAATATCTTCGCTACAAAGTTTGTTTGTATTTATGCAAGCAATCATAACTTAAATCCATATTGTTTTCTGAACTTCATGCCTCACCCATATCCGGGCATTCATGGTTTACCAAAACCTATGAATGGGTCAAACATTATTTTTTCTGGGATGGTATGAAACATGACGTCCACACCGTTTTGGTTGAATGTAAGGTCTGTCAACGCAACAAGGGAGAAACTATCAAAGCTCCTGGCACACTCCAACCACTTCCGATTCCCCCTACTATTTGGTGATATATTTCTATGGATTTCATTGTGGGCTTACCTAAATTGAGAAATAATTTAATCATCATGGTAGTCGTCGATCGTCTCTCCAAATATGCTCATTTTTGTACTCTTCAAAACCCATTCATAGCTGCTACAATGGCTCAAATATTCATGCATACTATCTTCAAGCTTCATGGCATGCCTAATTCTATTGTCTTTGACAGAGACCCCACTTTCACCAACAATTTTTGGAAAGAATTATTCAAGATACAAAGCACCCAATTGCATCTTAGCACTGCCTATCACCCCTAGATGGATCACTAGACTGAAGTTGTCAACAAGTGTTTGGAAACATATTTGAGGTGTTTTTCACCTGAGAGGAAAAATTGGTGGGCTCAATGGTTACCCCTAGTTGAATGCTGGTACAAAACATCTTACCATACAACTACTTGCATGACTCATTTTGAAGCAGTCTATGGCCAAAATCCCCCATCGGTTCTCTCATATATGCCAGGGGTCTCAAAGGTTCAGGAGGTTGACAAAAATATTATCATCTGAGAGGATATTCTTTGTGCCCTCAAAGAAAATTTGGTCATGGATCATAATCGCATGAAGCAACAAGCATATCATGGTCATTCTGAATGACATTTTGTTGAGGGGGACTAGGTGTTTCTTCGACTACAACCTTATAAGAAGACTTCACTTAAAGCTGAACATTGTCATAAACTTGTGCCCAAATTTTATGGTCCTTATACAATGCTCAATCATGTGGGATCAGTGTCCTATCAGTTATCTCTACCCATTCAGTCGAAGATCCATCCTGTTTTTCATGTTTCCTACTTAAAGAAGGTGATTGGAACTAAGTTCCAAACTCAAACTAGTCCCCCTGAGTTCGATGAAGAAGGTTCCATATGGTTGCAGCCACAAGCAATGTTGGCCTAGCCATAGTTTCATCTCTGTCAGCACACCATCAAGGGAGTGTTAATCCAATGGAAAGATACACCTCCAGAAGATGCCACCTGGGAACCGACCACCAGTCTACAACAATTTCCTCATCTTAAGCCTTGAGGACAAGGTTGTTTTTCAAGGGGGAGGGCATGTTAGGGACCTAACCGCATTAACCCCTCACGTAGGTAGAATAAGATAATTCCATGTAATAAAGGCCAATATTAAAAAGGCCTAGCAATACAGAGGAATAAGTCAAATGTAAGAAGACCTAATAGAAGCTTCCGCTTCTAGAAGGATCTTCCCTAGATTATTCTTTTGGATAGATATATTTAGTATAAATAGGAATAGAGGGTATGAGAAATCTTGTCTTGGAGGTTATTATAATAGATCTCTTCTTTGTTGGAGGTTTCCCTATTGAAGAGGCAAGTGAACATTGCTATCATTAATCAAGGTGATTTTCTGGTGTTATTCTGGTATTATTATGGTTATATCATTGTTTATCTGCCATTTCTATGCTAAAATCTTTTTGTTATGCATACTTTTTTATATCTGAAATGCTACATTAGGAGATGAAATGCCAAAATTTATGTGGGCCCTAATGGGTAAGTTGGTACCTCAACTTCTTGAGGACATAACTTTTTCATATGACCTTTGTTTTACACGTGTTATATCCTATTAGAAAGGTCTTTCTAGAACTACACATTATGATGTCAAACTATGACTCCATCTATAGTTTGACTGTGGAAAGCCAAAAAAACATTGTTTAGGGCTCCAAAACATCCTTGGAAGTACAAAAATATGTATTGACATGAAAAATTGCAAACAAGCCAATTGGATTAGGTGGGCGGCCACCAATCTCAATCTAGAAGCTGTGTAGGGCTTCAGACAACTCCGAAAGTGTAGAAACCACAATTACAAAGTACATAAGAACGTGTTGAACTAAAGTTGTCAATAGGAGACAGTTGGAATAGGTGGGTGGCCACCAATATCCACCTGGATCAGTTCTCACCCCTTAGGAATCAATGGTCTCCATTGCATTGAGTGCCCTAGAAGGTGAGGAAAATTATATTGAATTTGGCCCTGAGTGAGCCACTTGCCTTGGTGTAGGAGTTTCCATGCCTTGACAACCCGATAAAGATGTATCCTCTACTAGTGAGTTCCCTTCACCTGTGTGTCCACTATCTTATTAGTGGATGTCTACTCCATGCAGTCAGGGTTGAGCTCTGTTACTGTCAATTGTTTTGCGATCTCTGAGGTGTCTAATATGTTGATGTTTGGAAAACATCGGGAAGACATTCTCTTAGAATAATAATTAATAATATAATTATTGATTATTAAATATCATATATAATAAGTAAATGATAATAATAAATAGTTATTGATTATTCAAGGGACACATCCTTTCATGGATGGTCACTATATGTTTCCTATATATGGAAGACTCATGATTGTAATAATATATCAATTATATCTTATATGAAGAAAAAAAGAATGGTATCAGAGTAGGACTGGGCTTGACTCCATCACTAGAGGCCCATTAAAATGAGAGAAGATAACTTGCATCAAAACCGTTGTGTGTGGTAGAAATATTTAGGCTGCCACACTAGATATTAATGTGCCCGATTTCTTGAAGAATATGTATGTTTGAAGGCGAAGATGGACCTAACTGGATTTTTTATGTTGCAGTGTCATATGATGACACGAAGATCAAACATTTTCGATGCAGAGATGTTATGGTGACATTGAGAGGCAGTGCAACATGGATGGAATGGATAGCTAATTTTATGCATACACTAACTCTACCTCATTTTAATACATTATACTCTCATGAGGATGTGAAGGTGTAGATGGGATTTCTGAGCATATACACTTCCCACAATTCATCGTTCAGGTTTAACCATGGAAGCGCAAGAGATAAGATTCTATGTGAAATTGCGATACTTGTACATAAATACAAGCGAGAAGAGATTAGCATAACCATAACTAGACACACCATGGGAAGTGTGTTGGCTATGCTAGGTGCTTATGATATCGTTGAGCTCGAACTAAATCACTCCCATTATGAATCTTGTGGAAGAATACCAATCATGGTATATTCATTTGTTCTCCCTTGCATTGGAAATGTTTCTTTCAGAGATTGGTGTGATGAACTGGGCCTCATAATTCTACAGGTCACAAATGTTTGTGATGTGGCGACAAAGATACCCGGTGTAATATTCAATGAGAATTTTAGGCTATGGAAAAATGTGATGGACATAATTTCTTGGACTTATTCTCACATCAGTGTTGAGATAACGTTGTATCACAAGCTATACACACAATTCTTCAAACTCAAAACTCATCATCGGTCCTGCATTCATGATATGTCAACGTATTTGTAGGAATTAACATGCCATTGCAACCATCACCATCAACATCTCCATCAAGATAATGACCTCTAATTTCATTACGACCGATTTCGTCTCTGCCTTAGTAAGGCACCTTTGTTGTGTCTTTTGGAAATATACTATATCATCTCATATGAAAAATATGGTCGAAATTGGTGATATGGTGAGATAACAGAGAGGGAGTAGCCAGTGAGGTAGATTGGGCACTAGGTTTTTCCAATGGATATCGGCACACATTTTGATAGAGATATCTTTGGACTACCCATGAAGGATTGCTCTCTAGTGAATATCCACCATTTGAGATTATAACTTCTTTCGATATTGAACGGGAGGGTCACGTATGGACTAGTAGTAGGGAATGTGGAATTCATCCTAACATGCCTCAGACAGTCAGATGAAGGAACTAAGACATCGGTTTCATGAGGAAACCTCGATATGTCTTGTGAGACATTGGTTCCATGAGGGAACCTCGATATGTCTTAGACATTGGTTCCATGAGGGAACCCCAGTATGTCTTAGACATGTGTTCCACAAGGGAATCACGAGATGTCTAGTATGGACACATTTCATGAGTGAAGCCTTAGGTTGGACAGTTCAGTATATTTGGGTGTCTAGTATACATTCATGTACCTAAGGAGAAAAGGACCAAGCTAGACCCTTCAAGAATAAAGGGTACATTTTTGGGGTACAGTGAGTCTTCTAAGGCATACCGGATCTACATCCCTCGTTAGAGATAGATTGAGGTGAGTAGAGATGTTACCTTTGAGGAGGAGGTAGCTTTTAGGAGATATAAAGGATCTCACATGAAGATTGATAGTGAGAGATAGAAAGAGATGGTGCCTTATCCCCCTCACCCTCTAGTAGTTCATAGGGAGATAGTTGAACCTATTGATCCAATTGATCTTGTTGATCCTATAGCTCCAGTTGATGTTCCCACAGATATTGCAGTAGGTCGGAAGAGACCTACATGGGATCGTCAAAATATGCAGTAGGCAGAAGGATATAAAACTCCTTGTGGTACCTTCCGAGTGAGCAAGAGACCTTAGATATATTCATGCTATGCAAAAACTATGAGCCACATCATTCATTTTGAGTCTTCCTGTTATGAGGAGGAAACTAGTCATCCAATATGGAGAGATGTCATGATGGAGGAGTATCAGTACATCATGAAGAATGATGTGTGTGATATTGTTTCACGACCTGAAGGGAAGTATGTAGTGACTTCCAAAAGGATCTACAAGCTAAAACACCCATTTGACAGGAGCATCAAGAGGAACAAAATGAGATTTGTTGCTAGAGGATTCTCTCGGATGGAGGGAATAGATTATGAGGATACATTTTCTTCTTTTGCTCGATACACTTCTATCTGGATGATTATTTCCCCCACAACATCCATGTGTTAGAGAGTACATTAGATGGATGTAAAGGTACCCTTTCTCAATGGAGATATTGAGGAAGAAGTATACATCGAGCAGCCAGATGGTTTCATGATACATGAGAAGGAGTCTCATGTGTGTAGGTTGAAGATGGCCTTGTATGGACTCAAGAAACCACCTCGAGCTTGGTATGCAAGGATTGATGGACACCTCATGATTTTTGAGATTCAGAAAAAGTGTTGTTGATCCCAACCTATACTACAAGACTGTTAATGGTGAGTACCTGATTTTGGTCCTCTACATTAATGATTTATTCCTTACCAGTACAGACAACCTTATTGTTGAATACAAGTATGCGTTGGACTCTAAGTTTGAGATGAAGGACCTTGGTATGATGCACTAATTATTGGGACTAGAGGTGTGGTAGATAACTGATGAGATTTTCCTAAGTCAGGGAAGTACATAGGTGAGATATTGAAGAAGTTTGGAATGTTGAACTTGAAGCATGTGGCTACACCAATGGTGAGAATCTGAAGAAACTAAGTATTTCTTTTTCCGATTCTGAAGAAATTGATCCGACTCTATACATACATCTGATTGGATCATTGATGTATCTTGTTAACACCAGACCAAATATTTTTATGCAATGAGTGCACTTAGCCAATTTATGAGTCAGTCGAGATAGACACACTAGATTGTTGCAAAGCATGTGTTGAGATACCTACAAGGCACAGTTGGACATGGTTTGAGATATAATTCCAGTATTGATATGATATGGCGAGAATATATTAACTCTGATTGGGCATGGAGTGCAGTGGATAGAAAGAGCACCTTCAGGTGTTGCTTCACTTTGGGATCTTCCATAGTTTTCTGGTGTAGAAGAAAACAAACTTATGTTGCTTTGAGCACAGCAAAATTAGAGTACATTGCATTAAGTATGTCAGTCCGTGAAGTAGTGTGGCTTCGCAAGATACTTGCATATTTCTATGAACATGTGCTGGATTCCACCATTATTCATTATCATAACCAAATTTGTGTGAGTATCTTAGAGAATCTAGTGTTTCATGACAAATTGAACCACATTGAGATCAAGTACCATTACATCCAAGATATGGTGCATAGGAAGGAAGTAATGGTGTTGTAACTTCCTATAGATGATCAGGTTGTCGATGTTCTTACCAAACCGGGACGAAGTTCAAGTACTTCAGTGACAGACTTGGTGTGGCAGAGAATGCCTCCCTCGCTGAGAGGAAGTGTTGATGTTTACATCTTCCTGAGACATTCTCCAGATCGTACACCTATGTGACTGAGTTGATTTGATCTGTGATGAAACTTATCCGAGAAGGGATAAGTGGGACACTTGTCCGAGAAGGGATAAGTGCGTTTGGGCTTATAGCCCAACGTCCATTGTGGGGAGCACATGAGGACACATCCCATGTGGAGAGCACATGAGGACATGTCAAGGGAGTTGACCCTTGACGTCACACACTATGGGGGTTGAACCTAGTGTTTCTAGAGGGTGTAGCCTCTAGAAGTTCACATGGGAGAGCCATGTGTGACAAACATTTTCTAGATCGTACTCCTCTATGAAATGAGTTGAGTTGATCTGTGAGGACACTTGTTCAAGAAGGGATAAGTTCATTTGGGATTATATCCCAACGTTCCATGTGGAGAGCACATGAGGACATGTCAAGGGAGTTTACCCTAATGTTTCTAGAGGGTGTAGCCTATAGCAGTCCACATGGGAGTACCATGTGCGACAAACCTTTTTCTATTATGGTGGTTTTGTACCACCGGAAGAGACTGCGTGTCTCTGGACAATAGTTGTGTACTACTATGGAAATATACCTCCCTAGCTAAGAGGGAGTGTTGATGTTTCAACATTAGGTGTAACTTCTCCTAGATTGGGTTGTAGACTAAGGGAGATACGCTACATTTATCATAAAGGTGCACTTGTGGTAAATGGGCCCAGATGTAGTCCTTCCTTGATCATGACAAGGAATAATATGGACTCAAGGTTCTTGAAGTGATTTCCATGTGTCAGTTAGCATCAAGATAGCATTCACTCATAGGTGTGTACTTGTGGTGAAAGATCCTGGCGTGGTCTTTGTCCTAGTCATGGTGATTTGACAAGGAATGATAAAGACTCGAGATGCTATATTTTATTACATGCGGACCCAGAGTGAGCCTGGTCTTAGAGAGAGTTAATTGGCTCAGAGGGAGAGTCGCAGAAGGAGTTTCTCCTCGGTTCAGGTGGGAGAGAAACATCTCCCAAGAATGACAGACAAGTGTCATGAGTCTAGGGTGAAGTTTGTATAATTTAGAGACAAGCTTGGCATGATGCAAAATGTCTCCCTTGTTGA
This sequence comes from Picea mariana, assembly GCA_032191745.1. Lineage (NCBI taxonomy): Eukaryota > Viridiplantae > Streptophyta > Pinopsida > Pinales > Pinaceae > Picea > Picea mariana. The sequence goes on along the minus strand of JASDQU010502620.1, from coordinate 69,305 downwards.
GAGGGAGTGTTGATGTTTGGAAAACATCGTGAAGACATTCTCTTAGAATAATAATTAATAATATAATTATTGATTATTAAATATCATATATAATAAGTAAATGATAATAATAAATAGTTATTGATTATTCAAGGGATGCATCCTTTCATGGATGGTCACCATATGTTCCCTATATATGTAACACTCATCATTATAAAATATATCGATTATATATTATATGAATAAAAAAAACACAATAATGGTGGAAAATATGGTCGAAGGAGGTCCACATTGAACATTGGGTGCAAGCCAAGAAAGGGTGGAGTGTTGAGCTCAAAAGCATTGCTACCCACAACCTTGGTGATAGTGTAACACCCATAGAGAAGTGGGTGGAGCTTCTGATGGGGCCCTGTAAGGTGCTCTTTCTGCAAATGTAACCAAACCTTGTCTCCCACCTAAAACTGGTGCGACGTTTCTTGTACTTAGTGTTGGCCTTCTGAAAAATCTCATGGACCTGTTGGTGGATGTGCTAAATCCTCTCAATGAATCTGGTGGCTTTGTCGGCCTCAGAGTGAACATGGGATGATTCTTCCTGTGTGGTTGCAAGAGGTAGTGCAACATCAATGGGACCAAAGGGTTGGAATCCCAGCCCTACCTAAAATGGGCTATGGTCGATGAAGCTATAGAGATCCATGTTGGATTTGTGTTGCACATAGGGAAGACTCTCATCCCATGTACATGGATGCTTAGAGTTGCACATGCACAGGCTGTGCACAATCATCTGAGTGGCGACCTCTGTCTGGCCATCGATTTGGGGGTGGAAAGTAGTGGATTTAGTGATCTTAGTGTCCAACAATGACCAGAGACTCGACCAAAATGTGTTGAGGAACATGTTGTCCCGATTTGAGATGATGGTTTGTGCTATCCAAAAATGGACCCACACCCGTTCGAAAAATATCTTGGTAGTATTTGTCGCTGCGATGCTCTTCTTGCATGTTGTGATAATGGCCATCTTCGAAAACAAATCAACTACCACAAATACACAATCATTTCCATGCTTGGTGGACGGAAGACCATACATGCAATCCATTGAGATGGATTCCCAAGGCCTCTCGAGAGTAGGAATATTAGTCCATCTTGGATGTGAAAATTAGTGATATTCGCTCCCATACCCAAGAGTGGAGTCCCCTTTACCCACATCTGTGAGTGAAAGAGGCTTTCCCCCTCCTCTGGTTATTCTAGTTTTCTTGGTTGGAATTTGGTGGTAGTGAAAGTGTTATTGGGTTTGGCATCAATGATCCGCTTCCCACTTTCTGGATTTGATTCAAATTTAGAATATGCCTCTTACTAGGAAGCTTTCAGCTCGACCACCAATGACTTCTTGGAGCGACATTCCTCGGTGTTGTGCCAAGGGATTTTATGGTATTCAAACCATTTTCCTGTGTCCTTCTTTGACTTATCATTACCCTTCTTGGGTTGTGGCTTGGACTGTTTTTCCTAAAAGCATCCATATTTTCTCTGTCCCTTGTTTTGTGGGTTGGGGGCGCCTTTTCCTTGCTTCGACTGTGGGGAGTTTATAGATCCAAACTCTTACCTCTTCTACTTAAATTTATGCTCGATATTGACAACAGATCTATAAGTCGTACCTAATGATGCGATGTCCAGAAACTCCATTTATGTTTGAATGTGTATATGCAGACAGTCACGGTATTTGAGCACCAAATGTTGTTAAGAGTCTTTGATACCCAATTTGGTGCGTAGGGTATGGAAAATATTGGTGAAATCTGGTACTGTCTGGTCCCTTTCCTGATGCAACATGGTCCATCTTGTGTACTGGTCCTCGTAGCTTCCAACAGGGTAGTAATGTTCTTTAATGGAATCCCTGAAGGAATCCCATGTGGGGGCGACCAAAAATATTTCATATTCCTCTAAGTACCCATTCTCAGAGTAAGTATCCCACCAGTCCTTAACATGGGGGACATGTAACAAACAAATAATTCTAAACATCATTTACTTTCATAAGCAATTTATTTCATGAAATGAGATAATAACTTCATAATATAACAACAATCTTCCTAATAACAACTTCAATAACTTAAATTTATCAATGAATAATGTTTTCATGGTGAAATGAAATAAATACATAGTTTAACAGATTACCTAGTTCTGATGCTAATTTCTGTTGCCTTGATGCCTTGCTATTGCCTTCCTGCTATCTGATACATAGACCAACCCAGCCACAAACAAAGAATAACTGCCCAAACCTACTGTCCTCCCTACCAACTAGGAAAACTACCTAGCTCCAGGATATCTATGGATATCCTGGCCCCCGTGCCCAAAACCTCGAGCAACTCGGTGCCTCAACTGATCAAAGCCACAGCCAGAAACTCTCTGCTCACAGCAAATCCAACAGTCCTCAAAATCCATCCCCCTCATCCTCTGTTCGAATACCCCTCACGTCCACCTCCTTTCCTCCCTTATTCCCCTTCACCAACTCATGCAGTTACTTCCTCAACCACCACCGTGCATGTCCCTTATCCTTCCTTTAATGTTTTATCTTCTCGGGATTCATAGGCTATCCCTTGTTGCATACGCAACCATTTTATATCATATATC